>JADLZL010003110.1:0-46243 GCA_015844335.1 Chrysopogon serrulatus | reverse complement strand
TGGTAATCTCGTCGCGCGTTCGATGCCTGCGACTTCGGGAGCACACCAGCAGTGTGCAAAAAATTTTTGTTCGCACGGATGCTCATCTTAGGTGACGTGGAACAAGTGCACGGTCGTTACCCACGTTTGGAGTCGATGGTAATCTCGTCGCTACGTTCGATGCGCGCTTTTCGGGAAGCGCACCACAAGTGTGCAAAAATTTTTGTTGCATCGGATGCTCATCTTTGGTGGCGTGGAACAAGCTGCATGGTAGATTCGTTTTGGAGTCGATGGTAATCTCGTCGCGCGTTCGATGCGACTTTCGGAAGTGCACCACAAGTGTGCAAAAAAATTTTATTGCGCCAAATGCATATCTTAGGTGACGTGGAACAAGTGCACAGTCGTTACCACGTTTGGAGTCAGTTGTAGTGTGTCGTCGCGTTAGATGCACGGGCTTTTAGGGGAACACACTAGAAGTGTGCAAAAAAAATTTGTTGCACCGATGCTCATCTTAGGTGGCGTGGAACAAGTGCGGTGGTTGTTACCACACGTTTGGAGTCGATTGGTAATCTCATCCGCGTTCGATGCACGACTTTCGGGAAGCGCACCACAAGTGTGCAAAAATTTTGTTGCATCGGATGCTCATCTTTGGTGATGTGGAACAAGTGCCGCGGTCGTTACCGCGTTTGGAGTCAGTGGTAATCTCGTCGCCTGCGTTCGATCTGGCGACTTCGGAAGCCACCACAAGTGTGCAAAAAAATTTGTTGCACGGATGCTTATCTTAGGTGGCGTGGAACAAGTGCGGTTGTTACCACACGTTTGGAGTCGATGGTAATCTGCATGCGCCTGCGTTCGATGCGGCTTTTCGGAAAGCGCACCACAAGTGTGCAAAAAAAAAATTGTTGCACGGATGCTCATCTTTGGTGGCGTGGAACAAGTGCGGTTTGTTACCACGTTTGGAGTCGGTGGCAATCTCGTCGCGCGTTCGATGCGACTTTTGAGGCGCACCACAAGTGTGCAAAAAATTTTGTTGCATCGGATGCTCATCTTTGGTGATGTGGAACAAGTGCGGCGGTCGTTACCACGTTTGGAGGTAATGTAAATTGGTAATCTCGTCACATCTTAGGTGTTGGAACAAGATGCCGCGTTTGGACTTTGGGAATCTGCGGCGCACCACTTTAGGGAATTGTGTGCAAAAAATTTTTGTTGCCTTGCCCGGATGCTTATCTTAGGTGATGTGGAACAAGTGCCGCGATCGTTACCACGTTTGGAGTCGATGGTAATGTCGTCGCACGTTCGATGCACGGCTTTAGGGGCTTACACTAGAAGTGTGCAAAAAAAATTTTGTTGCAGGATGCTCATCTTAGGTGGCGTGGAACAAGTGCGGTCGTTACCATGTTTGGAGTCGATGGTAATCTGGTGCCTGCGTTCGATGCATGACTTTTCGGGAAGCGCACCACAGGTGTGCAAAAAATTTTGTTCGCCCGATGCTTATCTTAGGTGGCGTGGAACAAGTGCACGATCGTTACCACGATTGGAGTCGGTGGTAATGTAATGGTCGCGTTCGATGCACGGCTTTTGGGAAGCACACGAAGTGTGCAAAAAATTTTTGTTGCACGGATGCTCATCTTAGGTGGCGTGGAACAAGTGCCGCGGTCGTTACCGCGTTTGGAGTCGATGATTTATCTCGTCGCGTTCGATGCCGCGACTTTTCGGGGAAGCGCACCACAAGTGTGCAAAAATTTTTGTTGCGCCGGATGCTTATCTTAGGTGACGTGGAACAAGTGCCGCGATCGTTACCACGTTTGGAGTCGGTGGTAATGTGGTTCGCGCGTTCGATGCGCTTTCGGGAAGCACACCAAGTGTGCAAAAAAAATTTTATTGCACGGATGCTCATCTTAGGTGGCGTGGAACAAGTGCGTTGTTACCACCGCGTTTGGAGTCGGTAGCAATCTCGCCGCGCGTTCGATGCACGGCTTT
This sequence comes from Chrysopogon serrulatus, assembly GCA_015844335.1. Classification (NCBI taxonomy): domain Eukaryota; kingdom Viridiplantae; phylum Streptophyta; class Magnoliopsida; order Poales; family Poaceae; genus Chrysopogon; species Chrysopogon serrulatus. Next base: position 44,284 of record JADLZL010003110.1, on the reverse strand, counting down.
GGGGAAGCACCACAAGTGTGCAAAAATTTTGTTGCATCCGATGCTCATCTTTGGTGGCGTGGAACAAGTGCCGCGATTAGTTACCACGTTTGGAGTCGATGGTAATCTCGTCGTAGCGTTCGATGCACGACTTTTGGGGCGCACCACGGTGTGCAAAAATTTTTGTTGCGCGGATGCTTATCTTAGGTGATGTGGAACAAGTGCCTGATCGTTACCACGTTTGGAGTCGGTGGTAATGTCTTCGCCGCGTTCGATGCGGCTTTTTGGAAAGCACACTAGCGGTGTGCAAAAAAAATTTGTTGCATCGGATGCTCATCTTTGGTGGCGTGGAACAAGTGCGGTCGTTACCCGCGTTTGGAGTCAGTGGTAATCTCGTCGCACGTTAGATGCGACTTTGAGGCGCACCACAAGTGTGCAAAAAAATTTGTTGCATGATGCTCATCTTTGGTGGCGTGGAACAAGTGCACGGTCGTTACCACGTTTGGAGTCGGTGGTAATGTAATATCGCCGCGTTCGATGCGACTTTTGGGAAGTGCACCACAAGTGTGCAAAAAATTTTATTGCGCGGATGCTCATCTTAGGTGGCGTGGAACAAGTGCGGTTGTTACCACGTTTGGAGTCGATTGTAATTAATAAATGCGCCACGTTAGATGCGGCTTTCGGGGCGCACCACAAAGTGTGCAAAAAATTTTTGTTGCCGGATGCTCATCTTAGGTGGCGTGGAACAAGTGCCGCGGTCGTTACCACGTTTGGAGTCGATGTGGTAATCTCGTCGCACGTTCGATGCGACTTTTGGGAAAAGCACCACAAGTGTGCAAAAAATTTTGTTGCGCCGGATGCTTATCTTAGGTGATGTGGAACAAGTGCCGCGGTCGTTACCACGTTTGGAGTCGGTGGTAATGTCGTCGCCGCGTTCGATGCCGCGACTTTAGGGAAGCACACCACAAGTGTGCAAAAAAATTTTTTTGCGCACGGATGCTCATCTTAGGTGACGTGGAACAAGTGCGGTTGGTTACCACACGTTTGGAGTCGGTGGTAATCTCTTGCCGCGTTCGATGCGCGGCTTTGGGCGCACCACAAGTGTGCAAAAAATTTTGTTGCATCGGATGCTCATCTTTGGTGGCGTGGAACAAGTGCGGTCGTTACCGCGTTTGGAGTCGATGGTAATCTCGTCGCGTTGATGCGCGACTTTTTAGAGCGCACCACAAGTGTGCAAAAAATTTTGTTGCATCGGATGCTCATCTTTGGTGGCGTGGAACAAGTGCGATTCGTTACCCGCGTTTGGAGTCGGTGGTAATGCAAATCGCCGCGTTCGATGCCGCGACTTTCGGGAAGTGCACCACAAGTTTGCAAAAAATTTTTTTGCGCCAAATGCTCATCTTAGGTGGCGTGGAACAAGTGCACGTCGTTACCACGTTTGGAGTCGATGGTAATCTCGTCGCCGGTTCGATGCGGCTTTTTCGGGCGCACACCACGAAGTGTGCAAAAAATTTTGTTGCACCGGATGCTCATCTTAGGTGGCGTGGAACAAGTGCCGTCGTTACCACGTTTGGAGTCGATGGTAATCTGCGTCGCGCGTTCGATGCCGCGACTTTTCGGGGAAGCACGCGGAAGTGTGCAAAAAAATTTTGTTGCGCCCGGCTTATCTTAGGTGATGTGGAACAAGTGCCGCGGTCGTTACCATGTTTGGAGTCGGTGGTAATCACGTCGCCGCGTTCGATGCATGACTTTCGGGAAGCGCACTACGGTGTGCAAAAAATTTTGTTGCACGGATGCTCATCTTAGGTGGCGTGGAACAAGTGCCGCGGTTGTTACCACTTTGGGTCGGTGGCAATCTCGTCGCATGCGTTCGATGCGGCTTTCGGGAAGCGCACCACAAGTGTGCAAAAAATTTTGTTGCATCGGATGCTCATCTTTGGTGGCGTGGAACAAGTGCGCGTCGTTACCACGTTTGGAGTCGATGGTAATCTGCGTCGCGCGTTCGATGCGACTTTTTTTAAAAGGGCACCGCAGGTGTGCAAAAATTTTGTTGCGCCCGGATGCTTATCTTAGGTGGCGTGGAACAAGTGCCGCGGTCGTTACCCGCGTTTGGAGTCGATGGTAATAATAGCGTCGCGTTCGATGCCGCGACTTTCGGGAAGCACACTAGAAGTGTGCAAAAAAATTTGTTGCACGGATGCTCATCTTAGGTGGCGTGGAACAAGTGCCGTTGTTGTTACCACGTTTTGGAGTCGGTGGTAATCTCGTCGCGCGTTCGATGCATGACTTTTCGGGAGCGCACCACAAGTGTGCAAAAAAATTTTGTTGCATCGGATGCTCATCTTTGGTGGCGTGGAACAAGTGCCGCAGTCGTTACCACGTTTGGAGTCGATGGTAATCTCGTCGCCGTTCGATGCCGCGACTTTCGGGGCGCGCACCGAAGGTGTGCAAAAAAATTTTGTTGCGCCCGGATGCTTATCTTAGGTGATGTGGAACAAGTGCGCGATCGTTACCACGTTTGGAGTCGATGGTGGTAATGTCGTCGCCTGCGTTCGATGCCGCGGCTTTCGGGGAAGCACACTACGGTGTGCAAAAAAATTTTGTTGCACGGATGCTCATCTTTGGTGGCGTGGAACAAGTGCGGTTGTTACCACGTTTGGAGTCGATGGTAATCTCGTCGCACGTTCGATGCGACTTTCGGGGAGCGCACCACAAGTGTGCAAAAAATTTTGTTGCATCGGATGCTCATCTTTGGTGACGTGGAACAAGTGCCGCGGTGCGTTACCCACGTTTGGAGTCGATGGTAATCTCGTCACCGTTCGATGCACGACTTTTGGGAAGCGCACCACAGGTGTGCAAAAAAAAAATTTTGTTGCGCCCGGATGCTTATCTTAGGTGATGTGGAACAAGTGCGCACGTCGTTACCACGTTTGGAGTCGGTGGTAATGTCGTCGCCGCGTTCGATGCGGCTTTTCGGGAAGCACACTAGAAGTGTGCAAAAAATTTTGTTGCACCGGATGCTCATCTTTGGTGGCGTGGAACAAGTGCGCGGTCGTTACCACGTTTGGAGTCGAGTGGTAATCTCGTCGCGCCGCGTTCGTGCGACTTTAGGAAGGGGCACCACAGGTGTGCAAAAAAATTTTGTTCTTGCCGAGATGCTTATCTTAGGTGACGTGGAACAAGTGCCGCGGTCGTTACCACGTTTGGAGTCGATGGTAATGTGGTCGCCGCGTTCGATGCGGCTTTTTCGGGAAAGCACACCGGAAGTGTGCAAAAAATTTTTGTTGCACCGGATGCTCATCTTAGGTGGCGTGGAACAAGTGCAGAGTCGTTACCACGTTTGGAGTCGGTGGTTATCTCGTCGCACGTTCGATCCACGACTTTCGGGGGGCGCACCACAGGTGTGCAAAAAATTTTGTTGCACCGGATGCTCATCTTTGGTGACGTGGAACAAGTGCGCGTTCGTTACCACGTTTGGAGCGATGGTGGTAATCTCGTCGCACATTCGATGCCGCGACTTTTCGGGGAAGCGCACCGGAAGTGTGCAAAAAAATTTTGTTGCACCCGGATGCTCATCTTAGGTGACGTGGAACAAGTGCCGCGGTTGTTACCACGTTTGGAGTCGATGGTAATCTCATCGCCGCGTTCGATGCACGACTTTCGGGAGGCGCACCACAAGTGTGCAAAAAAAATTTTTGTTGCATCCGATGCTCATCTTTGGTGGCGTGGAACAAGTGCACGGTCGTTACCACGTTTGGAGTCGATGGTAATCTGCGTCGCCGTTCGATGCGACTTTTTAGGGCGCACCACAGTGTGCAAAAAATTTTGTTGCGCCGGATGCTTATCTTAGGTGACGTGGAACAAGTGCACGGTCGTTACCCGCGTTTGGAGTCGATGGTAATAGGTATGCGTTCGATGCCGCGACTTTCGGGAAGCACACCCGAGTGTGCAAAAAAAAAAAAATTTTGTTGCACGGATGCTCATCTTAGGTGGCGTGGAACAAGTGCGGTCGTTACCACGTTTGGAGTCGGTGGTTATCTCGTCGCGCGTTCGATGCACGACTTTTCGGGAAAGCGCACCACGGTGTGCAAAAAATTTTGTTGCCCGGATGCTTATCTTAGGTGGCGTGGAACAAGTGCCGCGGTCGTTACCACGTTTGGAGCGATGGTAATGTAGTCGCACGTTCGATGCGGCTTTTCGGGAAGCACACCACAAGTGTGCAAAAAATTTTGTTGCACGGATGCTCATCTTAGGTGGCGTGGAACAAGTGCACGGTGTTACCACACGTTTGGAGTCGGTGGTAATGTCGTCGCCGCGTTCGATGCGGCTTTCGGGGAAGCGCACCCGAAGTGTGCAAAAAATTTTGTTGCACCGGATGCTCATCTTAGGTGGCGTGGAACAAGTGCCGCGGTCGTTACCACGTTTGGAGTCGGTGGTAATCTCGTCGCTTGCGTTCGATGCCGCGACTTTCGGGAAGGGCACCACAAGTGTGCAAAAAATTTTTTTGTTGCCCGGATGCTTATCTTAGGTGACGTGGAACAAGTGCCTGCGGTCGTTACCACGTTTGGAGTCGGTGGTAATGTCGTGGTGGCGCCGCGTTCGATGCGCGCTTTCGGGGAAAGCACACCACCGAAGTGTGCAAAAAATTTTTGTTGCGCGGATGCTTATCTTGGGTGATGTGGAACAAGTGCCGTCGTTACCACGTTTGGAGTCGATGGTAATGTCTTCGCCGCGTTCGATGCCGCGACTTTTGGAAAGCACACTAGCGGTGTGCAAAAAATTTTGTTGCATCGGATGCTCATCTTTGGTGACGTGGAACAAGTGCGCGGTCGTTACCACGTTTGGAGTCGAGTGGTAATCTCGTCGCACATTCGATGCGCGACTTTCGGGAAGCGCACCACAAGTGTGCAAAAAAAATTTTGTTGCATCGGATGCTCATCTTTGGTGACGTGGAACAAGCTGCCGCGTCGTTACGTTTGGAGTCGGTGGTAATCTCGTCGCCGCGTTCGATGCCGCGACTTTCGGGAAGTGCACCACAAGTGTGCAAAAAAAATTTTTATTGCGCCAAATGCATATCTTAGGTGGCGTGGAACAAGTGCCGCGATCGTTACCACGTTTGGAGTCGATGGTAATGTCGTCGCCGCGTTCGATGCACGCGCTTTTCGGGAACACACCACGAAGTGTGCAAAAAAATTTTGTTGCCTGGATGCTCATCTTAGGTGGCGTGGAACAAGTGCGCAGTCGTTACCACGTTTGGAGTCGATGGTAATCTCGTCGCGTTCGATGCGACTTTCGGGAAGGGCACCGCAAGTGTGCAAAAAAAATTTTGTTGTTGGAGATGCTTATCTTAGGTGATGTGGAACAAGTGCCGCGATCGTTACCACGTTTGGAGTCGGTGGTAATGTCGTCGCCGCGTTCGATGCCGCGCTTTCGGGAAGCACACCAGAAGTGTGCAAAAAAATTTTGTTGCACGGGATGCTCATCTTAGGTGACGTGGAACAAGTGCGGTTGTTACCACACGTTTGGAGTCGATGGCAATCTCGTCGCCGCGTTCGATGCACAGCTTTCGGGAGGCGCACCACAAGTGTGCAAAAAATTTTGTTGCATCGGATGCTCATCTTTGGTGGCGTGGAACAAGTGCGGTCGTTACCACGTTTGGAGTCGATGGTAATCTCGTCGCACGTTCGATGCGACTTTCGGGAAGCGCACCACAGGTGTGCAAAAAAATTTTGTTGCGCCCGGATGCTTATCTTAGGTGATGTGGAACAAGTGCCAGTCGTTACCACGTTTGGAGTCGGTGGTAATGTCGTCGCCGCGTTCGATGCGACTTTCGGGAAGCACACTAGAAGTGTGCAAAAAAATTTTGTTGCACCGGATGCTCATCTTAGGTGACGTGGAACAAGTGCCGCGGTTGTTACCACACGTTTGGAGTCAGTGGTAATCTCGTCGCCGCGTTCGATGCACAGCTTTTGGGGAAGCACACCACAAGTGTGCAAAAAAATTTTGTTGCATCGGATGCTCATCTTTGGTGGCGTGGAACAAGTGCGCGGTCGTTACCACGTTTGGAGTCGATGGTAATCTCGTCGCGCGTTCGATGCGACTTTCGGGAAGCGCACCACAGGTGTGCAAAAAAATTTTTCTTGCGCTGATGCTTATCTTAGGTGACGTGGAACAAGTGCACGATCGTTACCACGTTTGGAGTCGGTGGTAATGTCGCCGCGCGTTCGATGCGGCTTTAGGGAAGCACACCCGGAAGTGTGCAAAAAAATTTTGTTGCACGGATGCTCATCTTAGGTGGCGTGGAACAAGTGCACGGTTGTTACCACACGTTTGGAGTCGATGGCAATCTCGTCGCACGTTCGATGCACAGCTTTTCGGGAAGCGCACCACATGTGTGCAAAAAAAATTTTGTTGCATCGGATGCTCATCTTTGGTGGCGTGGAACAAGTGCTTGTGATCGTTACCACGTTTGGAGTCGATGGTAATCTCGTCACCGCGTTCGATGCACGACTTTCGGGAGGCGCACCACAGGTGTGCAAAAAATTTTTGTTGCGCCCGGATGCTTATCTTAGGTGATGTTGAACAAGTGCCGCGTCGTTACCACGTTTGGAGTCGGTGGTAATGTCGTCGCCGCGTTCGATGCCGCGACTTTCGGGAAGCACACTAGAAGTGTGCAAAAAAATTTTGTTGCACGGATGCTCATCTTAGGTGGCGTGGAACAAGTGCGGTCGTTACCACGTTTGGAGTCGAGTGGTAATCTCGTCGCACGTTCGATGCCGCGACTTTCGGGAAGTGCACCACGGTGTGCAAAAAAATTTTTGTTGCGCCCGGATGCTTATCTTAGGTGGCGTGGAACAAGTGCCGCGGTCGTTACCCGTTTGGAGTCGGTGGTAATGTCGTCGCCCGCGTTCGATGCGCGCTTTTCGGGAAAGCACCACGAGAAGTGTGCAAAAAAATTTTGTTGCACGGATGCTCATCTTAGGTGGCGTGGAACAAGTGCACGTCGTTACCACGTTTGGAGTCGATGGTTATCTCGTCGCCGCGTTCGATCCGACTTTCGGGAAGCGCACCACGGGTGTGCAAAAAAAATTTTGTTGCACCCGATGCTTATCTTAGGTGGCGTGGAACAAGTGCACGTCGTTACCACGTTTGGGCCGATGGTAATGTCGTCGCACATTCGATGCGGCTTTTCGGGAAGCTTTACGGAAGTGTGCAAAAAAATTTTGTTGCACGGATGCTCATCTTAGGTGGCGTGGAACAAGTGCCGCGGTTGTTACCACACGTTTGGAGTCGATGGTAATCTCATCGCCGCGTTCGATGCACAGCTTTCGGGAAGCGCACCACAAGTGTGCAAAAAATTTTTGTTGCATCCGATGCTCATCTTTGGTGACGTGGAACAAGTGCACGGTCGTTACCACGTTTGGAGTCGATGGTAATCTCGTCGCACGTTCGATGCGACTTTCGGGAAGCGCACCACAGGTGTGCAAAAAAATTTTGTTGCGCCGATGCTTATCTTAGGTGACGTGGAGCAAGTGCCTTGTCGTTACCACGTTTGGAGTCGATGGTAATCTCGTCGCCGCGTTCGATGCCGCGGCTTTTCGGGGAAGCACACCAGAAGTGTGCAAAAAAAATTTTGTTGCACGGATGCTCATCTTAGGTGGCGTGGAACAAGTGCGCGTCGTTACCACGTTTGGAGTCGATGGTTATCTCGTCGCCGCGTTCGATGCGACTTTTCGGGAGCGCACCACAGGTGTGCAAAAAATTTTGTTGCACCGTGCTTATCTTAGGTGACGTGGAACAAGTGCCGCGGTCGTTACCACGTTTGGAGCCAGTGGTAATGTCGTCGCACATTCGATGCACGGCTTTCGGGAAGCACACCGGAAGTGTGCAAAAAAATTTTGTTGCACCGGATGCTCATCTTAGGTGGCGTGGAACAAGTGCACGGTTGTTACCACACGTTTGGAGTCGATGGTAATGTCGTCGCACGTTCGATGCCGCGGCTTTTAAAGGAAAGCGCACCACAAGTGTGCAAAAAATTTTGTTGCACCGGATGCTCATCTTAGGTGGCGTGGAACAAGTGCCGCGGTCGTTACCACGTTTGGAGTCGATGGTAATCTAAATTCGCCGCGTTCGATGCGCGACTTTCGGGAAGGGCACCACGGGTGTGCAAAAAAATTTTATTGCGCCCGGATGCTTATCTTAGGTGGCGTGGAACAAGTGCACGGTCGTTACCACGATTGGAGTCGATGGTAATGTCGTCGCCGCGTTCGATGCGACTTTTCGGGGAAGCACACCACAAGTGTGCAAAAAAAATTTTTGTTGCGCCGGATGCTTATCTTAGGTGATGTGGAACAAGTGCACGATCGTTACCACGTTTGGAGTCGGTGGTAATGTCTTCGCCGCGTTCGATGCCGCGACTTTCGGAAAGCACACTAGCAGTGTGCAAAAAAATTTTTTGTTGCATCGGATGCTCATCTTTGGTGGCGTGGAACAAGTGCGGTCGTTACCACGTTTGGGTCGATGGTAATCTCGTCGCACATTCGATGCGACTTTTCGGAAAAGCGCACCACAAGTGTGCAAAAAAATTTTGTTGCATCGGATGCTCATCTTTGGTGACGTGGAACAAGCTGCACGGTCGTTACGTTTGGAGTCGGTGGTAATCTCGTCGCCGCGTTCGATGCACGACTTTCGGGAAGTGCACCACAAGTGTGCAAAAAAAATTTTATTGCGCCAAATGCATATCTTAGGTGACGTGGAACAAGTGCGCGATCGTTACCATGTTTGGAGTCGATGGTAGTGTAGTCGCCGCGTTCGATGCGGCTTTTTGGGGAACACACACCAGAAGTGTGCAAAAAAAATTTTGTTGCACGGATGCTCATCTTAGGTGGCGTGGAACAAGTGCACGGTCGTTACCACGTTTGGAGTCGGTGGTAATCTCGTCGCGCGTTCGATGCACGACTTTCGGGAAGGGCACCACAAGTGTGCAAAAAAAATTTTGTTGCACCGAGATGCTTATCTTAGGTGATGTGGAACAAGTGCCGCGATCGTTACCACGTTTGGAGTCGATGGTAATGTAAATCGCCGCGTTCGATGCGGCTTTTCGGGAAGCACACCGAAGTGTGCGAAAAAAAATTGTTGCACGGATGCTCATCTTAGGTGACGTGGAACAAGTGCGGTTGTTACCACCGCGTTTGGAGTCGGTGGCAATCTCGTCGCGCGTTCGATGCACAGCTTTCGGGAAAGCGCACCACAAGTGTGCAAAAAATTTTTGTTGCATCGGATGCTCATCTTTGGTGGCGTGGAACAAGTGCACGGTCGTTACCACGTTTGGAGTCGATGGTAATCTCGTCGCTGCGTTCGATGCGACTTTCGGGAAGCGCACCACGGTGTGCAAAAAAAATTTTGTTGCGCCAGGATGCTTATCTTAGGTGATGTGGAACAAGTGCACGTCGTTACCACGTTTGGAGTCGGTGGTAATGTCGTCGCCTGCGTTCGATGCGACTTTTCGGGAAGCACACTAGAAGTGTGCAAAAAAATTTTGTTGCACGGATGCTCATCTTAGGTGGCGTGGAACAAGTGCGGTTGTTACCACACGTTTGGAGTCAGTGGTAATCTCGTCGCGTTCGATGCACAGCTTTTGGAAGCACACCACAAGTGTGCAAAAAAATTTTGTTGCATCGGATGCTCATCTTTGGTGGCGTGGAACAAGTGCGGTCGTTACCACGTTTGGAGTCGATGTGGTAATCTCGTCGCTTGCGTTCGATGCCGCGACTTTCGGGGAAGCGCACCACAGGTGTGCAAAAAAATTTTGTTGCGCTGATGCTTATCTTAGGTGGCGTGGAACAAGTGCACAGTCGTTACCACGTTTGGAGTCGAGTGGTAATAGATGTCGCCGCGTTCGATGCCGCTTTAGGGGAAGCACACGGAGTGTGCAAAAAATTTTGTTGCACGGATGCTCATCTTAGGTGACGTGGAACAAGTGCGGTTGTTACCACACGTTTGGAGTCGGTGGCAATCTCGTCGCCGCGTTCGATGCACAGCTTTTCGGGAAGCGCACCACATGTGTGCAAAAAATTTTGTTGCATCGGATGCTCATCTTTGGTGGCGTGGAACAAGTGCGCGGTCGTTACCACGTTTGGAGTCGATGGTAATCTCGTCACCGCGTTCGATGCACGACTTTCGGGGCGCACCACAGGTGTGCAAAAAAATTTTGTTGCGCCCGGATGCTTATCTTAGGTGATGTTGAACAAGTGCCGCGATCGTTACCACGTTTGGAGTCGGTGGTAATAATAGTCGCGTTCGATGCGACTTTCGGGAAGCACACTAGAAGTGTGCAAAAAATTTTGTTGCACCGGATGCTCATCTTAGGTGGCGTGGAACAAGTGCGGTCGTTACCACGTTTGGAGTCGATGGTTAATCTCGTCGCCGTTCGATGCCGACTTTTCGGAAGTGCACCACAAGTGTGCAAAAAAATTTTTGTTGCACCGGATGCTTATCTTAGGTGGCGTGGAACAAGTGCCGCCGCGATCGTTACCACGTTTGGAGCCGATGGTAATGTCGTCGCACATTCGATGCGACTTTTCGGGAAGCTTACCACGGAAGTGTGCAAAAAAATTTTGTTGCACGGATGCTCATCTTAGGTGGCGTGGAACAAGTGCGGTTGTTACCACGTTTGGAGTCGATGGTAATGTCGTCGCGCGTTCGATGCCGCGACTTTCGGGAAGCGCACCAGAGTGTGCAAAAAATTTTGTTGCACCGGATGCTCATCTTAGGTGGCGTGGAACAAGTGCCGCGGTCGTTACCACGTTTGGGTCGATGGCAATCTCGTCGCCCGTTCGATGCCGCGACTTTCGGGAAGGGGCACCACCGCGGTGTGCAAAAAAAATTTTGTTGCGCCCGGATGCTTATCTTAGGTGATGTGGAACAAGTGCACGGTCGTTACCACGTTTGGAGTCGGTGGTAATGTCGTCGCCGCGTTCGATGCCCGGCTTTTCGGGGAAGCACACCACAAGTGTGCAAAAAAATTTTTGTTGCATCCGGATGCTCATCTTAGGTGAAGTGGAACAATTGCGGTCGTTACCACGTTTGGAGTCGGTGGTAATCTCGTCGCCGCGTTGGATGCGACTTTCGGGGAAGCGCACCACAAGTGTGCAAAAAATTTTGTTGCATCCGATGCTTATCTTAGGTGGCGTGGAACAAGTGCCGCGTCGTTACCACGTTTGGAGCTAGTGGTAATGTCGTCGCACATTCGATGCGACTTTGGGGAAGCTTTTGGTGTGCAAAAAAATTTTGTTGCGCGGATGCTCATCTTAGGTGACGTGGAACAAGTGCACGGTTGTTACCACGTTTGGAGTCGATGGTAATCTCATCGCCGCGTTCGATGCACTTTCGGGAAGCGCACCACAAGTGTGCAAAAAATTTTGTTGCATGGATGCTCATCTTTGGTGACGTGGAACAAGTGCCGCGGTCGTTACCACGTTTGGAGTCGATGGTAATCTCGTCGCCGCGTTCGATGCATGACTTTCGGGAAAGCGCACCACAGGTGTGCAAAAAAAAATTTTTTGCGCCCGATGCTTATCTTAGGTGACGTGGAACAAGTGCCGCGTCGTTACCACGGTTTGGAGTCGGTGGTAATGTAAATCGCACGTTCGATGCGGCTTTTGGGAAGCTTTACCGAAGTGTGCAAAAAAAATTTTGTTGCACGGATGCTCATCTTAGGTGGCGTGGAACAAGTGCACGGTTGTTACCACCGTTTGGAGTCGATGGCAATCTCGTCGCCGCGTTCGATGCACGGCTTTTCGGGGAAGCGCACCACATGTGTGCAAAAAAATTTTGTTGCATCGGATGCTCATCTTTGGTGGCGTGGAACAAGTGCACGGTCGTTACCACGTTTGGAGTCGATGGTAATCTCGTCGCCGCGTTCGATGCCGCGACTTTCGGGAAGGGCACCACGGGTGTGCAAAAAAATTTTGTTGCGCCCGGATGCTTATCTTAGGTGGCGTGGAACAAGTGCACGGTCGTTACCACGATTGGAGTCGATGGTAATGTCGTCGCCGCGTTCGATGCACGGCTTTCGGGAAGCACACGGAAGTGTGCAAAAAAATTTTGTTGCACGGATGCTCATCTTAGGTGACGTGGAACAATTGCACGGTCGTTACCACGTTTGGAGTCGGTGGTAATCTCGTCGCACGTTGGATGCACGACTTTCGGGAGCGCACCACGGTGTGCAAAAAAAAATTTTGTTGCGCCCGGATGCTTATCTTAGGTGATGTTGAACAAGTGCCGCAGTCGTTACCACGATTGGAGTCGGTGGTAATGTCGTCGCGTTCAATGCACGACTTTTCGGGAAAGCGCACCACAAGTGTGCAAAAAATTTTTGTTGCACCGGATGCTCATCTTTGGTGGCGTGGAACAAGTGCACGGTCGTTACCACGTTTGGAGTCGATGGTAATCTCGTCGCCGCGTTCGATGCACGACTTTGGGAAGGGCACCACAGGTGTGCAAAAAAATTTTTTGTTGCGCCCGGATGCTTATCTTAGGTGACGTGGAACAAGTGCACGTCGTTACCACGTTTGGAGTCGATGTGGTAATGTCGTCGCACGTTCGATGCGGCTTTAGGGAAGCACGGACGTGTGCAAAAAATTTTGTTGCACCGGATGCTCATCTTAGGTGACGTGGAACAAGTGCACGGTTGTTACCACACGTTTAGAGTCGGTGGTAATCTCGTCGCACGTTCGATGCCGCGACTTTCGGGAAGTGCACCACAAGTGTGCAAAAAAAAATTTTGTTGCATCCGATGCTCATCTTTGGTGACGTGGAACAAGTGCACGGTCGTTACCACGTTTGGAGTCGGTGGTAATCTCGTCGCCGCGTTCGATGCGACTTTCGGGGAAGCGCACCACAGGTGTGCAAAAAAATTTTGTTGCGCCCGAATGCTTATCTTAGGTGACGTGGAACAAGTGCACTTTGTCGTTACCACGTTTGGGTCGATGGTGGTAATGTCGTCGCCGCGTTCGATGCGCGACTTTTAGGGAAAGCGCACCACAAAGTGTGCAAAAAAATTTTGTTGCACCGGATGCTCATCTTAGGTGACGTGGAACAAGTGCACGGTCGTTACCACGTTTGGAGTCGGTGGTTATCTCGTCGCACGTTCGTTCACGACTTTCGGGAAGGCGCACCACAGGTGTGCAAAAAAATTTTGTTGCACCGATGCTTATCTTAGGTGACGTGGAACAAGTGCACAGTCGTTACCACGTTTGGAGCCGGTGGTAATGTAAAAAACACATTCGATGCCGCGGCTTTTCGGGAAGCACACGGAAGTGTGCAAAAAATTTTGTTGCACCGGATGCTCATCTTAGGTGGCGTGGAACAAGTGCGGTTGTTACCACACGTTTGGAGTCGATGGTAATGTCGTCGCACGTTCGATGCCGCGGCTTTTCGGGAAGCGCACCACAAAGTGTGCAAAAAAATTTTGTTGCACGGATGCTCATCTTAGGTGGCGTGGAACAAGTGCCGCGGTCGTTACCACGTTTGGAGTCGATGGTAATCTCGTCGCACGTTCGATGCACGACTTTCGGGAAGGGCACCACGGTGTGCAAAAAAATTTTGTTGCTCGGATGCTTATCTTAGGTGGCGTGGAACAAGTGCCGCGATCGTTACCACGATTGGGTCGATGGTAATGTAGTCGCCGCGTTCGATGCCGCGACTTTCGGGAAAGCACACCAGAAGTGTGCAAAAAAATTTTGTTGCACCGGATGCTCATCTTAGGTGACGTGGAACAATTGCACGGTCGTTACCACGTTTGGAGTCAGTGGTAATCTCGTCGCACGTTGGATGCATGACTTTCGGGAAGCGCACCACAGGTGTGCAAAAAAATTTTGTTGCACCGATGCTTATCTTAGGTGACGTGGAACAAGTGCACAGTCGTTACCACGTTTGGAGCCAGTGGTAATGTCGTCGCACATTCGATGCACGGCCTTCGGGAAGCACACCGGAAGTGTGCAAAAAAATTTTGTTGCGCCGGATGCTCATCTTAGGTGATGTGGAACAAGTGCACGGTTGTTACCACACGTTTGGAGTCGATGGTAATGTCGTCGCCTGCGTTCGATGCGGCTTTTCGAAAGCGCACCAGAAGTGTGCAAAAAATTTTGTTGCACGGATGCTCATCTTAGGTGGCGTGGAACAAGTGCACGGTCGTTACCACGTTTGGAGTCGATGATGGCAATCTCGTCGCCGTTCGATGCACGACTTTCGGGAAGGGCACCACAGGTGTGCAAAAAAAAATTTTGTTGCGCCGGATGCTTATCTTAGGTGGCGTGGAACAAGTGCACAGTCGTTACCACGATTGGAGTCGATGGTAATGTAAAGTCGCCGCGTTCGATGCGGCTTTTCGGGAAGCACACCAAGTGTGCAAAAAATTTTGTTGCACCGGATGCTCATCTTAGGTGAAGTGGAACAATTGCACGGTCGTTACCACGTTTGGAGTCGGTGGTAATCTCGTCGCCGCGTTGGATGCGACTTTCGGGAAGCGCACCACGGTGTGCAAAAAAATTTTGTTGCACCGATGCTTATCTTAGGTGACGTGGAACAAGTGCACGTCGTTACCACGTTTGGAGCTAGTGGTAATGTCGTCGCACATTCGATGCACGGCTTCGGGAAGCTTGCCCGGAAGTGTGCAAAAAAAATTTTGTTGCATCGGATGCTCATCTTAGGTGACGTGGAACAAGTGCCGCGGTTGTTACCACACGTTTGGAGTCGATGGTAATCTCGCCGCGTTCGATGCACGCTTTTCGGGAAGCGCACCACAAGTGTGCAAAAAATTTTGTTGCATCGGATGCTCATCTTAGGTGGCGTGGAACAAGTGCGCGGTCGTTACCACGTTTGGAGTCGATGGTAATCTCGTCGCCGCGTTCGATGCGACTTTCGGGAAGTGCACCACGCGGTGTGCAAAAAAATTTTGTTGCGCCAGATGCTTATCTTAGGTGACGTTGAACAAGTGCCGCGTCGTTACCACGATTGGAGTCGATGGTAATGTCGTCGCCGCGTTCAATGCCGCGACTTTTAGGAAAGCGCACCAGAAGTGTGCAAAAAATTTTGTTGCACGGATGCTCATCTTAGGTGGCGTGGAACAAGTGCGGTCGTTACCACGTTTGGAGTCGAGTGGTAATCTCGTCGCCCGTTCGATGCGACTTTCGGGAAGGGCACCACAGGTGTGCAAAAAAATTTTGTTGCGCCGGATGCTTATCTTAGGTGGCGTGGAACAAGTGCCGCGGTCGTTACCACGATTGGAGTCGATGGTAATGTCGTCGCTGCGTTCGATGCCGCTTTTCGGGGAAAGCACACGAAGTGTGCAAAAAATTTTGTTGCACGGATGCTCATCTTAGGTGACGTGGAACAATTGCGGTTGTTACCACGTTTGGAGTCGATGTGGTAATCTCGTCGCCGTTGGATGCCGCGACTTTCGGGAGAGCGCACCACAGGTGTGCAAAAAATTTTGTTGCGCCCGGATGCTTATCTTAGGTGATGTTGAACAAGTGCACGATCGTTACCACGATTGGAGTCGGTGGTAATGTCGTCGCCGCGTTCAATGCGACTTTTTCGGGAAGCGCACCACAGGTGTGCAAAAAAAAATTTTGTTGCACCGGATGCTCATCTTAGGTGGCGTGGAACAAGTGCACGGTCGTTACCACGTTTGGAGTCGGTGGTAATCTCGTCGCCGCGTTCGATGCCGACTTTTCGGGAAGGGCACCACGGTGTGCAAAAAATTTTTGTTGCGCCGGATGCTTATCTTAGGTGACGTGGAACAAGTGCACGTCGTTACCACGATTGGAGTCGATGGTAATGTCGTCGCCGCGTTCGATGCGCAACTTTCGGGAAAGCTTACCAGAAGTGTGCAAAAAAAATTTTGTTGCACGGATGCTCATCTTAGGTGACGTGGAACAAGTGCCGCGGTTGTTACCACACGTTTAGAGTCGAGTGGTAATCTCATCGCGCGTTCGATGCACGACTTTCGGGAAGTGCACCACAAGTGTGCAAAAAATTTTTGTTGCATCCGATGCTCATCTTTGGTGGCGTGGAACAAGTGCGGTCGTTACCACGTTTGGAGTCGATGGTAATCTCGTCGCCGCGTTCGATGCGACTTTTTACGGAAGCGCACCACAGGTGTGCAAGAAAATTTTGTTGCGCCAAATGCTTATCTTAGGTGACGTGGAGCAAGTGCCTTTATCGTTACCACGTTTGGAGTCGATGGTAATGTAGGTCGCCGCGTTCGATGCGGGCTTTTCGGGAAAGGCACACCAAAGTGTGCAAAAAAATTTTGTTGCACGGATGCTCATCTTAGGTGGCGTGGAACAAGTGCGCGGTCGTTACCACGTTTGGAGTCGATGGTTATCTCGTCGCACGTTCGATGCGACTTTCGGGAAAGCGCACCACGAGGTGTGCAAAAAATTTTGTTGCACCGTGCTTATCTTAGGTGACGTGGAACAAGTGCACGGTCGTTACCACGTTTGGAGCCGGTGGTAATGTAAATCGCACATTCGATGCGGCTTTAAAAGGAAGGCTTACACCAGAAGTGTGCAAAAAAAAATTTTGTTGCACCGGATGCTCATCTTAGGTGACGTGGAACAAGTGCACGGTTGTTACCACACGTTTGGAGTCGATGGTAATGTCGTCGCACGTTCGATGCGGCTTTTTTCGGGAAAGCGCACCAGAAGTGTGCAAAAAATTTTGTTGCACGGATGCTCATCTTAGGTGGCGTGGAACAAGTGCACGGTCGTTACCACGTTTGGGAGTCGGTGGTAATCTCGTCGCACGTTCGATGCACGACTTTCGGGGAAGGGCACCACAGGTGTGCAAAAAAATTTTGTTGCGCCAGGATGCTTATCTTAGGTGACGTGGAACAAGTGCCGCGATCGTTACCACGATTGGAGTCGATGGTAATAATAGTCGCCGCGTTCGATGCGGACTTTCGGGAAAGCACACCAGAAGTGTGCAAAAAATTTTGTTGCACCGGATGCTCATCTTAGGTGGCGTGGAACAATTGCACGGTCGTTACCACGTTTGGAGTCGGTGGTAATCTCGTCGCACGTTGGATGCATGACTTTCGGGGCGCACCACGGTGTGCAAAAAATTTTGTTGCACCGATGCTTATCTTAGGTGACGTGGAACAAGTGCCGATCGTTACCACGTTTGGAGCCGATGGTAATGTCGTCGCACATTCGATGCACGGCCTTTCGGAAGCACACGGAAGTGTGCAAAAAAATTTTTGTTGCGCGGGATGCTCATCTTAGGTGACGTGGAACAAGTGCACGGTTGTTACCACACGTTTGGAGTCGTGGTAATCTCATCGCGTTCGATGCGGCTTTTCGGGAAGCGCACCACAAGTGTGCAAAAAAATTTTGTTGCATCGGATGCTCATCTTTGGTGGCGTGGAACAAGTGCGGTCGTTACCACGTTTGGGTCGGTGGTAATCTCGTCGCGCGTTCGATGCGACTTTCGGGAAGGCGCACCACAGTGTGCAAAAAAATTTTGTTCTTGCCGATGCTTATCTTAGGTGACGTGGAGCAAGTGCACGATCGTTACCACGTTTGGAGTCGATGGTAATGTCGTCGCCGCGTTCGATGCGACTTTTTGGGAAACACACGAAAGTGTGCAAAAAAATTTTGTTGCACGGATGCTCATCTTAGGTGACGTGGAACAAGTGCACGGTTGTTACCACGTTTTGGAGTCGATGGCAATATCGTCGCACGTTCGATGCACAGCTTTCGGGAAGCGCACCACATGTGTGCAAAAAATTTTGTTGCATCGGATGCTCATCTTTGGTGGCGTGGAACAAGTGCCGCGGTCGTTACCACGTTTGGAGTCGGTGGTAATCTCGTCACGTTCGATGCCGCGACTTTCGGGGCGCACCACCACAGGTGTGCAAAAAAAATTTTGTTGCGCCCGGATGCTTATCTTAGGTGATGTTGAACAAGTGCCGCGATCGTTACCACGTTTGGAGTCGGTGGTAATGTCGTCGCCGCGTTCGATGCACGACTTTCGGGAAGCACACTAGAAGTGTGCAAAAAAATTTTGTTGCACGGATGCTCATCTTAGGTGACGTGGAACAAGTGCCGCGGTCGTTACCACGTTTGGAGTCGATGGTAATCTCGTCGCGTTCGATGCACGACTTTTCGGGAAGTGCACCACGGTGTGCAAAAAAATTTTGTTGCACCCGATGGTTCTCTTAGGTGACGTTGAACAAGTGCACGGTCGTTACCACGTTTGGAGTCGATGGTAATGTCGTCGCACGTTCAATGCGACTTTTCGGGAAGCGCACGAAAGTGTGCAAAAAAATTTTGTTGCACCGGATGCTCATCTTAGGTGGCGTGGAACAAGTGCACGGTCGTTACCACGTTTGGAGTCGGTGGTAATCTCGTCGCGCGTTCGATGCCGCGACTTTCGGGAAGGGGCACCACAGGTGTGCAAAAAAAATTTTGTTGCGCGGATGCTTATCTTAGGTGACGTGGAACAAGTGCACGGTCGTTACCACGATTGGAGTCGATGGTAATGTAAAATCGTCGCCGCGTTCGATGCGACTTTCGGGAAGCACACCAGAAGTGTGCAAAAAAAATTTGTTGTTGCACGGATGCTCATCTTAGGTGGCGTGGAACAATTGCGCGTCGTTACCACGTTTGGAGTCGGTGGTAATCTCGTCGCCGTTGGATGCCGCGACTTTCGGGAGGCGCACCACAGTGTGCAAAAAAATTTTGTTGCACCGATGCTTATCTTAGGTGACGTGGAACAAGTGCACAGTCGTTACCACGTTTGGAGCGAGTGGTAATGTAAATCGCACATTCGATGCACGGCCGGGGAAGCACTGCCGGAAGTGTGCAAAAAAAAATTTTGTTGCGCGGATGCTCATCTTAGGTGACGTGGAACAAGTGCGGTTGTTACCACACGTTTGGAGTCGATGGTAATCTCATCGCGCGTTCGATGCACGGCTTTTCGGGAAGCGCACCACAAGTGTGCAAAAAATTTTGTTGCATCGGATGCTCATCTTTGGTGGCGTGGAACAAGTGCACGGTCGTTACCACGTTTGGAGTCGATGGTAATCTCGTCGCACGTTCGATGCGACTTTCGGGAAGCGCACCACGGTGTGCAAAAAAAATTTGTTGCGCCCGATGCTTATCTTAGGCGGCGTGGAGCAAGTGCACGATCGTTACCACGTTTGGAGTCGGTGGTAATGTCGTTTCGATGCGGCTTTTCGGGAAGCACGCAGTGTGCAAAAAAATTTTGTTGCACGGATGCTCATCTTAGGTGGCGTGGAACAAGTGCACGGTTGTTACCACACGTTTGGAGTCGGTGGCAATCTCGTCGCCGCGTTCGATGCACAGCTTTCGGGAGCGCACCACATGTGTGCAAAAAAATTTTGTTGCATCGGATGCTCATCTTTGGTGACGTGGAACAAGTGCCGCGGTCGTTACCACGTTTGGAGTCGATGGTAATCTCGTCACACGTTCGATGCACGACTTTCGGGGCGCACCACAGGTGTGCAAAAAAATTTTGTTGCGCCGGATGCTTATCTTAGGTGATGTTGAACAAGTGCACGGTCGTTACCACGTTTGGAGTCGGTGGTAATGTCGTCGCCCGTTCGATGCGACTTTCGGGAAGCACACTAGAAGTGTGCAAAAAATTTTGTTGCAGGATGCTCATCTTAGGTGGCGTGGAACAAGTGCGGTCGTTACCACGTTTGGAGTCGGTGGTAATCTCGTCGCCGCGTTCGATGCGACTTTCGGGAAGTGCACCACGGTGTGCAAAAAAAATTTTGTTGCGCCCGGATGCTTATCTTAGGTGGCGTGGAACAAGTGCACGATCGTTACCACGATTGGAGTCGATGGTAATGTCGTCGCGTTCGATGCGGCTTTTTCGGGAAGCACACGAAGTGTGCAAAAAAATTTTGTTGCACCGGATGCTCATCTTAGGTGGCGTGGAACAAGTGCCGGTCGTTTACCACGTTTGGAGTCGATGGTTATCTCGTCGCCGCGTTCGATGCCGCGACTTTCGGGAAGCGCACCACAGGTGTGCAAAAAATTTTGTTGCACCGATGCTTATCTTAGGTGACGTGGAACAAGTGCACGGTCGTTACCACGTTTGGAGCCGATGGTAATGTCGTCGCACATTCGATGCGGCTTTCGGGAAGCTTACCAGGAAGTGTGCAAAAAAATTTTGTTGCACGGATGCTCATCTTAGGTGACGTGGAACAAGTGCGGTTGTTACCACACGTTTGGGTCGGTGGTAATGTCGTCGCCGCGTTCGATGCGCGGCTTTCGGGAAAGCACACCAGAAGTGTGCAAAAAATTTTGTTGCACGGATGCTCATCTTAGGTGACGTGGAACAATTGCGGTCGTTACCACGTTTGGAGTCGATGGTAATCTCGTCGCCGCGTTGGATGCCGCGACTTTCGGGAAGCGCACCACGGGTGTGCAAAAAATTTTGTTGCACCGATGCTTATCTTAGGTGGCGTGGAACAAGTGCACAGTCGTTACCACGTTTGGAGCCGATGGTAATGTCGTCGCACATTCGATGCACGGCCTTCGGGAAGCACACTAGGAAGTGTGCAAAAAAAAATTTTGTTGCGCGGATGCTCATCTTAGGTGATGTGGAACAAGTGCACGGTTGTTACCACACGTTTGGAGTCGGTGGTAATCTCGCCGCCGTTCGATGCACAGCTTTTGGGAAGCGCACCACAAGTGTGCAAAAAAATTTTGTTGCATCGGATGCTCATCTTTGGTGGCGTGGAACAAGTGCATTCGTTACCACGTTTGGAGTCGATGGTAATCTCGTCGCACGTTCGATGCCGCGACTTTCGGGAGCGCACCACGGTGTGCAAAAAAATTTTTTGCGCCGATGCTTATCTTAGGTGGCGTGGAGCAAGTGCACGGTCGTTACCACGTTTGGAGTCGGTGGTAATGTCGTCGCCGCGTTCGATGCCGCGACTTTCGGGAAGCACACCAGAAGTGTGCAAAAAAAATTTTGTTGCACGGATGCTCATCTTAGGTGACGTGGAACAAGTGCGGTTGTTACCACACGTTTGGAGTCGATGGCAATCTCGTCGCACGTTCGATGCACAGCTTTTCGGGAAGCGCACCACATGTGTGCAAAAAATTTTTGTTGCATCGGATGCTCATCTTTGGTGGCGTGGAACAAGTGCACGATCGTTACCACGTTTGGAGTCGATGGTAATCTCGTCACCGCGTTCGATGCACGACTTTCGGGGCTTGCACCACAGGTGTGCAAAAAAAAATTTTGTTGCGCCCGGATGCTTATCTTAGGTGATGTTGAACAAGTGCCTGTCGTTACCACGTTTGGAGTCGGTGGTAATGTCGTCGCCGCGTTCGATGCCGCGACTTTCGGGAAGCACACTAGAAGTGTGCAAAAAATTTTGTTGCACGGGATGCTCATCTTAGGTGGCGTGGAACAAGTGCCGGTCGTTACCACGTTTGGAGTCGGTGGTAATCTCGTCGCTTTGGTTCGATGCGACTTTCGGGAAGTGCACCACAGGTGTGCAAAAAAAAAATTTTTGTTGCGCCCGGATGCTTATCTTAGGTGACGTGGAACAAGTGCACAGTCGTTACCACGATTGGAGTCGATGGTAATGTGGTCGCCGCGTTCGATGCCGCGCTTTTCGGGAAGCACACGAAGTGTGCAAAAAATTTTGTTGCACCGGATGCTCATCTTAGGTGACGTGGAACAAGTGCACCGGTTACCACGTTTGGAGTCGATGGTTATCTCGTCGCCGCGTTCGATGCGACTTTCGGAAGCGCACCACGGTGTGCAAAAAATTTTGTTGCACCGATGCTTATCTTAGGTGACGTGGAACAAGTGCACGATCGTTACCACGTTTGGAGCCGATGGTAATGTCGTCGCACATTCGATGCGGGCTTTCGGGAAGCACAGGAAGTGTGCAAAAAATTTTTGTTGCACGGATGCTCATCTTAGGTGGCGTGGAACAAGTGCACGGTTGTTACCACACGTTTGGAGTCGATGTGGTAATGTCGTCGCACGTTCGATGCGGCTTTCGGGAAGCACACCAGAAGTGTGCAAAAAAATTTTGTTGCACGGATGCTCATCTTAGGTGACGTGGAACAATTGCCGCGGTCGTTACCACGTTTGGAGTCGGTGGTAATCTCGTCGCACGTTGGATGCGACTTTCGGGAGCGCACCACAGGTGTGCAAAAAAAATTTTGTTGCACCGATGCTTATCTTAGGTGGCGTGGAACAAGTGCACGATCGTTACCACGTTTGGGCCGTGGTAATAATAGTCGCACATTCGATGCGACCTTCGGGAAGCTTACACCAGGAAGTGTGCAAAAAAATTTTGTTGCGCCCGATGCTCATCTTAGGTGGCGTGGAACAAGTGCACGGTTGTTACCACACGTTTGGAGTCGAGTGGTAATCTCATCGCACGTTCGATGCACAGCTTTCGGGAAAGCGCACCACAAGTGTGCAAAAAATTTTGTTGCATCGGATGCTCATCTTTGGTGGCGTGGAACAAGTGCCGCGGTCGTTACCACGTTTGGAGTCGATGGTAATCTCGTCGCACGTTCGATGCCGCGACTTTCGGGAAGCGCACCACAGGTGTGCAAAAAAATTTTGTTCTTGCCGATGCTTATCTTAGGCGGCGTGGAGCAAGTGCACAGTCGTTACCACGTTTGGAGTCGGTGGTAATGTCGTCGCCGCGTTCGATGCGGCTTTTTTAGGGAAGCACACCCGAAGTGTGCAAAAAAATTTTGTTGCACCGGATGCTCATCTTAGGTGACGTGGAACAAGTGCCGCGGTTGTTACCACACGTTTGGAGTCGATGGCAATCTCGTCGCCGCGTTCGATGCACAGCTTTTCGGGGAAGCGCACCACATGTGTGCAAAAAAATTTTGTTGCATCGGATGCTCATCTTTGGTGGCGTGGAACAAGTGCCGCGGTCGTTACCACGTTTGGAGTCGATGGTAATCTCGTCACCGCGTTCGATGCCGACTTTTGGGAGGCGCACCACGGGTGTGCAAAAATTTTGTTGCGCCAGGATGCTTATCTTAGGTGATGTTGAACAAGTGCCTGATCGTTACCACGTTTGGAGTCGGTGGTAATGTCGTCGCACGTTCGATGCCGCGACTTTCGGGAAGCACACTAGAAGTGTGCAAAAAAATTTTGTTGCACGGATGCTCATCTTAGGTGACGTGGAACAAGTGCACGGTCGTTACCACGTTTGGAGTCGATGGTAATCTCGTCGCCGCGTTCGATGCACGACTTTCGGGAAGTGCACCACAGGTGTGCAAAAAAATTTTGTTGCGCCCGGATGCTTATCTTAGGTGACGTGGAACAAGTGCACAGTCGTTACCACGATCGGAGGTCGATGGTAATGTCGTCGCCGCGTTCGATGCACGGCTTTCGGGGAAGCACACCAAGTGTGCAAAAAATTTTGTTGCACCGGATGCTCATCTTAGGTGACGTGGAACAAGTGCGGTCGTTACCACGTTTGGAGTCGGTGGTTATCTCGTCGCACGTTCGATGCCGCGACTTTTGGGGAAGCGCACCACAGGTGTGCAAAAAAATTTTGTTGCACCCGATGCTTATCTTAGGTGACGTGGAACAAGTGCACATCGTTACCACGTTTGGAGCCAGTGGTAATGTCGTCGCACATTCGATGCCGCGGCTTTTTCGGGAAGCACACGGAAGTGTGCAAAAAAATTTTGTTGCACCGGATGCTCATCTTAGGTGGCGTGGAACAAGTGCACGGTTGTTACCACGTTTGGAGTCGAGTGGTAATGTCGTCGCGTTCGATGCACGGCTTTCGGGAAGCGCACCAGAAGTGTGCAAAAAATTTTTTTTTGCACCGGATGCTCATCTTAGGTGGCGTGGAACAAGTGCGGTCGTTACCACGTTTGGAGTCGAGTGGTAATCTCGTCGCACGTTCGATGCGACTTTCGGGAAGGGCACCACAGGTGTGCAAAAAAAATTTTGTTGCGCCCGGATGCTTATCTTAGGTGACGTGGAACAAGTGCACAGTCGTTACCACGATTGGAGTCGGTGGTAATGTCGTCGCACGTTCGACGCACGGCTTTCGGGAAGCACACCAGAAGTGTGCAAAAAAATTTTGTTGCACCGGATGCTCATCTTAGGTGACGTGGAACAATTGCACGGTCGTTACCACGTTTGGAGTCGGTGGTAATCTCGTCGCACGTTCGATGCCGCGACTTTCGGGAAGCGCACCACAGGTGTGCAAAAAAAATTTTTTTTGCATCGGATGCTCATCTTTGGTGACGTGGAACAAGTGCGCGGTCGTTACCACGTTTGGAGTCGATGGTAATCTCGTCGCACGTTCGATGCACGACTTTCGGGGAAAGCGCACCACAGGTGTGCAAAAAAATTTTGTTGCGCCGATGCTTATCTTAGGAGGCGTGGAGCAAGTGCACGATCGTTACCACATTTGGAGTCGGTGGTAATGTCGTCGCACGTTCGATGCACGGCTTTCGGGAAAACACCAGAAGTGTGCAAAAAAATTTTGTTGCACGGATGCTCATCTTAGGTGATGTGGAACAAGTGCACGGTCGTTACCACGTTTGGAGTCAGTGGTAAGCTCGTCGCCGCGTTCGATGCGACTTTCGGGAAGGGCACCACAGGTGTGCAAAAAAAATTTTGTTGCGCTGATGCTTATCTTAGGTGACGTGGAACAAGTGCACGATCGTTACCACGTTTGGAGTTAGTGGTAATGTAGTCGCCGCGTTCGATGCGGCTTTCGGGGAAGCACACCGAAGTGTGCAAAAAAAATTTGTTGCACCGGATGCTCATCTTAGGTGACGTGGAACAAGTGCGGTTGTTACCACACGTTTGGAGTCGATGGTAATGTGGTCGCCGCGTTCGATGCGGCTTTCGGGAAGCACACCAGAAGTGTGCAAAAAATTTTGTTGCACGGATGCTCATCTTAGGTGGCGTGGAACAAGTGCACGGTCGTTACCACGTTTGGAGTCGATGGTAATCTCGTCGCCGTTCGATGCACGACTTTCGGGAAGCTTTTTCCAGAAGTGTGCAAAAAAAATTTGTTGCACCGGATGCTCATCTTAGGTGGCGTGGAACAAGTGCGGTTGGTACCACACGTTTGGAGTCGATGGCAATCTCGTCGCCGCGTTCGATGCACAGCTTTTTGGGGAAGCGCACCACAAGTGTGCAAAAAATTTTGTTGCATCGGATGCTCATCTTTGGTGACGTGGAACAAGTGCACGGTCGTTACCACGTTTGGAGTCGGTGGTAATCTCGTCACCGTTCGACGCCGCGACTTTCGGGGGCGCACCACAGGTGTGCAAAAAAATTTTGTTGCGCCCGGATGCTTATCTTAGGTGATGTTGAACAAGTGCACAGTCGTTACCACGTTTGGAGTCGGTGGTAATGTCGTCGCCGCGTTCGATGCACGGCTTTCGGGAAGCACACTAGAAGTGTGCAAAAAAATTTTGTTGCACGGATGCTCATCTTAGGTGGCGTGGAACAAGTGCACGGTCGTTACCACGTTTGGAGTCGATGGTAATCTCGTCGCCGCGTTCGATGCCGCGACTTTCGGGAAGTGCACCACAGGTGTGCAAAAAAAATTTTGTTGCGCCCGGATGCTTATCTTAGGTGATGTGGAACAAGTGCACGATCGTTACCACGATTGGAGTCGATGGTAATGTCGTCGCCGCGTTCGATGCGACTTTTCGGGGAAGCACACCCGAGTGTGCAAAAAAATTTTGTTGCAGGATGCTCATCTTAGGTGGCGTGGAACAAGTGCGGTCGTTACCACGTTTGGAGTCGGTGGTAATCTCGTCGCCGCGTTGGATGCCGCGACTTTCGGGAAAGCGCACCACAGGTGTGCAAAAAAAATTTGTTGCACCGATGCTTATCTTAGGTGACGTGGAACAAGTGCACGGTCGTTACCACGTTTGGAGCCGTGGTAATGTCGTCGCACATTCGATGCACGACCTTCGGGAAGCTTACACGGAAGTGTGCAAAAAATTTTTGTTGCACGGATGCTCATCTTAGGTGACGTGGAACAAGTGCACGGTTGTTACCACACGTTTGGAGTCGATGGTAATCTCATCGCGCGTTCGATGCACAGCTTTCGGGAAAGCGCACCACAAGTGTGCAAAAAATTTTTGTTGCATCGGATGCTCATCTTTGGTGACGTGGAACAAGTGCACGGTCGTTACCACGTTTGGAGTCGATGGTAATCTCGTCGCGTTCGATGCGCGACTTTCGGGAAGCGCACCACGGTGTGCAAAAAAAAATTTTGTTGCGCCGATGCTTATCTTTGGTGGCGTGGAGCAAGTGCACGCGATCGTTACCACGTTTGGAGTCGATGGTAATGTCGTCGCGCGTTCGATGCGACTTTTCGGGAAGAAACACACCAGAGTGTGCAAAAAAATTTTGTTGCACGGATGCTCATCTTAGGTGATGTGGAACAAGTGCACGGTCGTTACCACGTTTGGAGTCGGTGGTAAGCTCGTCGCCGCGTTCGATGCGACTTTCGGGGAAGGGCACCACAGGTGTGCAAAAAAAATTTTGTTGCGCTGATGCTTATCTTAGGTGACGTGGAACAAGTGCCGCGGTCGTTACCACGTTTGGAGTTAGTGGTAATGTCGTCGCCTGCGTTCGATGCGGCTTTTTCGGGAAAGCACACCAAGTGTGCAAAAAAATTTTGTTGCACGGATGCTCATCTTAGGTGACGTGGAACAAGTGCCGCGGTTGTTACCACATGTTTGGAGTCGAGTGGTAATGTCGTCGCACGTTCGATGCGGCTTTCGGGAAGCACACCAGAAGTGTGCAAAAAATTTTGTTGCACGGATGCTCATCTTAGGTGGCGTGGAACAAGTGCACGTCGTTACCACGTTTGGAGTCGATGGTAATCTTGTCGCGCGTTCGATGCCGCGACTTTCGGGGAAGGGCACCACAGGTGTGCAAAAAAATTTTGTTGCGCCCGGATGCTTATCTTAGGTGACGTGGAACAAGTGCACGATCGTTACCACGTTTGGAGTCAATGGTAATGTCGTCGCCGTTCGATGCGGCTTTTTTCGGGAAAACACGCCGAAGTGTGCAAAAAATTTGTTGCACCGGATGCTCATCTTAGGTGGCGTGGAACAAGTGCGGTTGGTACCACACGTTTGGAGTCGGTGGCAATCTCGTCGCACGTTCGATGCACAGCTTTCGGGAGCGCACCACAAGTGTGCAAAAAATTTTTGTTGCATCGGATGCTCATCTTTGGTGACGTGGAACAAGTGCGCGGTCGTTACCACGTTTGGAGTCGATGGTAATCTCGTCGCCTGCGTTCGATGCGACTTTCGGGGAAGCGCACCACGGGTGTGCAAAAAAAATTTTGTTGCGCCGATGCTTATCTTAGGTGACGTGGAGCAAGTGCACGGTCGTTACCACGTTTGGAGTCAGTGGTAATGTCGTCGCCGCGTTCGATGCACGGCGTTCGGGAAAAGCTTTACACGGAAGTGTGCAAAAAAATTTTGTTGCACGGATGCTCATCTTAGGTGATGTGGAACAAGTGCCGCGGTCGTTACCACGTTTGGAGTCAGTGGTAAGCTCGTCGCCGCGATCGATGCCGCGACTTTCGGGGAAAGCGCACCACAGGTGTGCAAAAAAATTTTGTTCGCTGATGCTTATCTTAGGTGACGTGGAACAAGTGCACGATCGTTACCACGTTTGGAGTTTGTGGTAATAATAGGTCGCCGTTCGATGCCGCTTTCGGGAAGCACACGAAGTGTGCAAAAAAATTTTGTTGCACGGATGCTCATCTTAGGTGACGTGGAACAAGTGCGCGTTGTTACCACACGTTTGGAGTCGGTGGCAATCTCGTCGCCGCGTTCGATGCACGGCTTTTCGGGAAGCGCACCACAAGTGTGCAAAAAATTTTGTTGCATTGGATGCTCATCTTTGGTGGCGTGGAACAAGTGCGGTCGTTACCACGTTTAGAGTCGAGTGGTAATCTCGTCGCGCGTTCGATGCACGACTTTCGGGGAGGCACACCACGGGTGTGTCAAAAAAAATTTTGTTGCGCCAGGATGCTTATCTTAGATGATGTGGAACAAGTGCATAGTCGTTACCACGTGCGGTGTCGATGGTAATGTCGTCGCCGCGTTCGATGCACGCGGCTTTTCGGGAAGCACACTAGAAGTGTGCAAAAAAAATTTTGTTACACCGGATGCTCATCTTAGGTGACGTGGAACAAGTGCACGGTTGTTACCACACGTTTGGAGTCGGTGGTAATCTCGTCGCACGTTCGATGCACAGCTTTTCGGGAAGCACCCACAAGTGTGCAAAAAAATTTTGTTGCATCGGATGCTCATCTTTGGTGGCGTGGAACAAGTGCACGGTCGTTACCACGTTTGGAGTCGATGGTAATCTCGTCGCCGCGTTCGATGCCGCGACTTTCGGGAAGCGCACCACAGGTGTGCAAAAAAAAAATTTTGTTACGCCCGGATGCTTATCTTAGGTGATGTGGGACAAGTGCACGGTCGTTACCACGTTTGGAGTCGATGGTAATGTCTTCGCACGTTCGATGCCGCGGCTTTCGGGAAGCACACTAGAAGTGTGCAACAAAATTTTGTTGCACGGATGCTCATCTTAGGTGACGTGGAACAAGTGCACGGTCGTTACCACGTTTGGAGTCGATGATAATCTCGTCGCACGCTCGATGCACGGCTTTTAGGAAGCGCACCACAAGTGTGCAAAAAACTTTGTTGCATCGGATGCTCATCTTTGGTGGCGTGGAACAAGCTGCACGGTTGTTACCACGTTTGGAGTCGATGGTAATCTCGTCGCACGTTCGATGCGACTTTTTAAAGGAAGTGCACCACAGGTGTCTTGAAAAAAATTTTGTTGCGCCCGGATGCTTATCTTGGGTGGCGTGGAACAAGTGCACAGTCGTTACCACAATTGGAGTCAGTGGTAATGTTGTCGCACGTTCGATGCACGGCTTTCGGGAAGCACACCAAGTGTGCAAAAAATTTTGTTGCACCGGATGCCCATCTTAGGTGACGTGGAACAAGTGCACGGTCGTTACCACGTTTGGAGTCGGTGGTAATCTCGTCGCCGTTCGATGCCGACTTTCGGGGAAAGCGCACACAGGTGTGCAAAAAAAGTTTGTTGCACCGATGCTTATCTTAGGTGGCGTGGAACAAGTGCACGATCGTTACCATGTTTGGAGTCGGTGGTAATGTCGTCGCACATTCGATGCACGGCTTTCGGGAAGCACACGGAAGTGTGCAAAAAATTTTGTTGCACCGGATGCTCATCTTAGGTGATGTGGAACAAGTGCACGGCTGTTACCACACATTTGGAGTCGATGGTAATCCCATCGCACGTTCGATGCACAGCTTTCGGGAAGCGCACCACAAGTGTGCAAAAAATTTTTGTTGCATCGGATGCTCATCTTTGGTGACGTGGAACAAGTGCGGTCGTTACCACGTTTGGAGTCGATGGTAATCTCGTCGCACGTTCGATGCCGACTTTCGGGGAAGCGCACCACAGGTGTGCAAAAAAATTTTGTTGCGCCGATGCTTATCTTAGGTGGCGTGGAGCAAGTGCACGATCGTTACCACGTTTGGAGTCGGTGGTAATGTCGTCGCCGCGTTCGATGCGGCTTTTTTAGGAACACACCAGAAGTGTGCAAAAAAATTTTGTTGCACCGGATGCTCATCTTAGGTGATGTGGAACAAGTGCGCGGTCGTTACCACGTTTGGAGTCAGTGGTAAGCTCGTCGCCGCGTTCGATGCACGACTTTCGGGAGCGCACCACAGGTGTGCAAAAAAAATTTTGTTGCGCTGATGCTTATCTTAGGTGACGTGGAACAAGTGCCTTTGTCGTTAGCACGTTTGGAGTTAGTGGTAATGTCGTCGCACGTTCGATGCGGCTTTCGGGAAACACACCAGAAGTGTGCAAAAAATTTTTGTTGCACGGATGCTCATCTTAGGTGACGTGGAACAAGTGCACGGTTGTTACCACACGTTTGGAGTCGATGGCGGTCTCGTCGCGCGTTCGATGCACAGCTTTTCGGGAAGCGCACCACAAGTGTGCAAAAAATTTTGTTGCATCGGATGCTCATCTTTGGTGACGTGGAACAAGTGCCGGTCGTTACCACGTTTAGAGTCGATGGTAATCTCGTCGCACGTTCGATGCACGACTTTCGGGAGGCGCACCACGGGTGTGCAAAAAAAAATTTTGTTGCGCCAGGATGCTTATCTTAGATGATGTGGAACAAGTGCACGGTCGTTACCACGTTTGGTGTCGGTGGTAATGTCGTCGCACGTTCGATGCGGCTTTTCGGGAAGCACACTAGAAGTGTGCAAAAAATTTTTGTTACACCGATGCTCATCTTAGGTGGCGTGGAACAAGTGCACGGTTGTTACCACACGTTTGGAGTCAGTGGTTATCTCGTCGCACGTTCGATGCACAGCTTTCGGGAAGCACACCACAAGTGTGCAAAAAAATTTTGTTGCATCGGATGCTCATCTTTGGTGACGTGGAACAAGTGCACGGTCGTTACCACGTTTGGAGTCGGTGGTAATCTCG
The DNA here is from genome assembly GCA_015844335.1 of Chrysopogon serrulatus. Lineage (NCBI taxonomy): Eukaryota > Viridiplantae > Streptophyta > Magnoliopsida > Poales > Poaceae > Chrysopogon > Chrysopogon serrulatus. Next base: position 13,729 of record JADLZL010003110.1, on the reverse strand, counting down.
TCGCGCGTTCGATGCATGACTTTTCGGGAAGCGCACCACGAGGTGTGCAAAAAAAATTTTGTTGCGCCCGGATGCTTATCTTAGGTGATGTGGAACAAGTGCACAGTCGTTACCACGTTTGGAGTCGGTGGTAATGTCGTCGCCGTTCGATGCACGCGGTTTCGGGAAGCACACTAGAAGTGTGCAAAAAAATTTTGTTGCACCGGATGCTCATCTTAGGTGACGTGGAACAAGTGCACGGTTGTTACCACATGTTCGGAGTCGAGTGGTAATCTCGTCGCCGCGTTCGATGCACAGCTTTTCAGAAAGCACACCACAAGTGTGCAAAAAATTTTGTTGCATCGGATGCTCATCTTTGGTGGCGTGGAACAAGTGCACGGTCGTTACCACGTTTGGAGTCGATGGTAATCTCGTCGCATGTTCGATGCACGACTTTCGGGGAAGCGCACCACCGGTGTGCAAAAAAAAAAATTTTTGTTGCGCCCGGATGCTTATCTTAGGTGATGTGGAACAAGTGCACAGTCGTTACCACGTTTGGAGTCGGTGGTAATGTCTTCGCGCGCGTTCGATGCGGCTTTCGGGAAGCACACTAGAAGTGTGCAACAAAATTTTGTTGCACGGGATGCTCATCTTAGGTGACGTGGAACAAGTGCACGGTCGTTACCACGTTTGGAGTCGGTGATAATCTCGTCGCCGCGCTCGATGCACAGCTTTTAGGAAGCGCACCACAAGTGTGCAAAAAAATTTTGTTGCATCGGATGCTCATCTTTGGTGGCGTGGAACAACTGCGGTCGTTACCACGTTTGGAGTCGATGGTAATCTCGCCGCCGCGTTCGATGCGACTTTCGGGAAGTGCACCACAGGTGTGCAAAAAAATTTTTGTTGCGCCCGATGCTTATCTTAGGTGGCGTGGAACAAGTGCACGGTCGTTACCACGATTGGAGTCGATGGCAATGTTGTCGCGTTCGATGCGGCTTTTCGGGAAGCACACCCAGAAGTGTGCAAAAAATTTTTTGTTGCACGGATGCTCATCTTAGGTGGCGTGGAACAAGTGCCGCGGTCGTTACCACGTTTGGAGTCGATGGTAATCTCGTCGCCGCGTTCGATGCACGACTTTCGGGAGCGCACCACAGGTGTGCAAAAAATTTTGTTGCACCGATGCTTATCTTAGGTGGCGTGGAACAAGTGCACAGTCGTTACCATGTTTGGAGTCGGTGGTAATGTCGTCACACATTCGATGCACGGCTTTTTGGGAAGCACACGAGAAGTGTGCAAAAAATTTTGTTGCACGGATGCTCATCTTAGGTGATGTGGAACAAGTGCACGGCTGTTACCACACATTTGGAGTCGGTGGTAATCTCATCGCCGCGTTCGATGCACAGCTTTTCGGAAGCGTACCACAAGTGTGCAAAAAAATTTTGTTGCATCGGATGCTCATCTTTGGTGGCGTGGAACAAGTGCGGTTTGTTACCACGTTTGGAGTCGATGGTTATCTCGTCGCACGTTCGATGCGACTTTCGGGAAGCGCACCACAGCTGTGCAAAAAAAATTTTGTTGCGCCGATGCTTATCTTAGGTGACGTGGAGCAAGTGCCGCGATCGTTACCACGTTTGGAGTCGATGGTAATGTCGTCGCACATTCGATGCGGCTTTAGGAAGCACACGGAGGTGTGCAAAAAAAAAAACTTTGTTGCACGGATGCTCATCTTAGGTGATGTGGAACAAGTGCGGTCGTTACCACGTTTGGAGTCGGTGGTAATCTCGTCGCCGCGTTCGATGCATGACTTTCGGGAGCGCACCACAGGTGTGCAAAAAATTTTGTTGCGCCCGGATGCTTATCTTAGGTGATGTGGAACAAGTGCACAGTCGTTACCACGTTTGGAGTCGGTGGTAATGTCGTCGCCGCGTTCGATGCGGCTTTCGGGAAGCACACTAGAAGTGTGCAAAAAAAAATTTGTTGCACGGGATGCTCATCTTAGGTGACGTGGAACAAGTGCACGGTTGTTACCACACGTTTGGAGTCGATGGTAATCTCGTCGCCGCGTTCGATGCACAGCTTTCAGAAAGCACACCACAAGTGTGCAAAAAATTTTGTTGCATCGGATGCTCATCTTTGGTGGCGTGGAACAAGTGCACGGTCGTTACCACGTTTGGAGTCGGTGGTAATCTCGTCGCATGTTCGATGCGACTTTCGGGAAGCGCACCACCATTGTGCAAAAAAAAATTTTGTTGCGCCCGGATGCTTATCTTAGGTGATGTGGAACAAGTGCACGGTCGTTACCACGTTTGGAGTCGGTGGTAATGTCTTCGCGTTCGATGCGATGCGACTTTCGGGAAGCGCACTAGAAGTGTGCAACAAAATTTTGTTGCACCGGATGCTCATCTTAGGTGGCGTGGAACAAGTGCCGCGGTCGTTACCACGTTTGGAGTCGGTGATAATCTCGTCGCCGCGCTCGATGCACAGCTTTTAGGAAGCGCACCACAAGTGTGCAAAAAAAATTTTGTTGCATCGGATGCTCATCTTTGGTGGCGTGGAACAAGCTGCGGTCGTTACCACGTTTGGAGTCGATGGTAATCTCGCCGCCGCGTTCGATGCGACTTTCGGGAAGTGCACCACAGGTGTGCAAAAAATTTTTGTTGCGCCCGGATGCTTATCTTAGGTGACGTGGAACAAGTGCACGATCGTTACCACGATTGGAGTCGATGGCAATGTTGTCGCCGCGTTCGATGCGGCTTTTGGGAAGCACACCAGAAGTGTGCAAAAAAATTTTGTTGCACGGATGCTCATCTTAGGTGGCGTGGAACAAGTGCCGCGTCGTTACCACGTTTGGAGTCGATGGTAATCTCGTCGCACGTTCGATGCACGACTTTCGGGAAGCGCACCACGGGTGTGCAAAAAATTTTGTTGCACCGATGCTTATCTTAGGTGACGTGGAACAAGTGCCGATCGTTACCATGTTTGGAGTCGGTGGTAATGTAATCGCACATTCGATGCCGGCTTTCGGGAAGCACACCAGAAGTGTGCAAAAAAATTTTGTTGCACGGATGCTCATCTTAGGTGATGTGGAACAAGTGCGGCTGTTACCACACATTTGGAGTCGATGGTAATCTCATCGCGCGTTCGATGCACAGCTTTCGGGAAGCGTACCACAAGTGTGCAAAAATTTTTGTTGCATCGGATGCTCATCTTTGGTGGCGTGGAACAAGTGCCGCGGTTGTTACCACGTTTGGAGTCGATGGTTATCTCGTCGCGCGTTCGATGCGACTTTCGGGAAGCGCACCACAGCTGTGCAAAAAAAAAAATTGTTGCGCCGATGCTTATCTTAGGTGACGTGGAGCAAGTGCACAGTCGTTACCACGTTTGGAGTCGATGGTAATGTAATCGCACATTCGATGCCGCGGCTTTTCGGGAAGCACACCGAAGGTGTGCAAAAAAAAAAATTTTGTTGCACGGATGCTCATCTTAGGTGATGTGGAACAAGTGCACGGTCGTTACCACGTTTGGAGTCGGTGGTAATCTCGTCGCCTGCGTTCGATGCATGACTTTTCGGGGAGCGCACCACGGGTGTGCAAAAAAAATTTTGTTGCGCCGGATGCTTATCTTAGGTGATGTGGAACAAGTGCACGATCGTTACCACGTTTGGAGTCGATGGTAGCGTCGTCGCTGCGTTCGATGCGGCTTTCGGGAAGCACACTAGAAGTGTGCAAAAAAATTTTGTTGCACGGATGCTCATCTTAGGTGGCGTGGAACAAGTGCACGGTTGTTACCACACGTTTGGAGTCGGTGGTAATCTCGTCGCCGCGTTCGATGCACAACTTTCAGGAAGCACACCACAGGTGTGCAAAAAAATTTTGTTGCATCGGATGCTCATCTTTGGTGACGTGGAACAAGTGCACGGTTGTTACCACGTTTGGAGTCGATGGTAATCTCGTCGCATGTTCGATGCGACTTTCGGGAAAGCGCACCACCGGTGTGCAAAAAAATTTTGTTGCGCCCGGATGCTTATCTTAGGTGATGTGGAACAAGTGCACAGTTGTTACCACGTTTGGAGTCGATGGTAATGTCTTCGCATGTTCGATGCGGCTTTTTTCGGGAAGCACACTAGAAGTGTGCAACAAAATTTTGTTGCACGGATGCTCATCTTAGGTGGCGTGGAACAAGTGCCGCGGTCGTTACCACGTTTGGAGTCGATGATAATCTCGTCGCGCGGCTCGATGCACAGCTTTTAGGAAGCGCACCACAAGTGTGCAAAAAAAATTTTGTTGCATCGGATGCTCATCTTTGGTGACGTGGAACAACTGCACGGTCGTTACCACGTTTGGAGTCGGTGGTAATCTCATCGCCATGCGTTCGATGCGACTTTCGGGAAGTGCACCACAGGTGTGCAAAAAAAATTTTGTTGCGCCCGGATGCTTATCTTAGGTGACGTGGAACAAGTGCCGCGTCGTTACCACGATTGGAGTCGATGGCAATGTTGTCCATGCGTTCGATGCGGGCTTTCGGGAAGCACACCAGAAGTGTGCAAAAAAATTTTGTTGCACCGGATGCTCATCTTAGGTGGCGTGGAACAAGTGCCGCGTCGTTACCACGTTTGGTCGGTGGCAATCTCGTCGCACGTTCGATGCGACTTTTCGGGGAAGCGCACCACAGGTGTGCAAAAAATTTTTGTTGCACCGTGCTTATCTTAGGTGGCGCGGAACAAGTGCACAGTCGTTACCATGTTTGGAGTCGGTGGTAATGTCGTCGCACATTCGATGCACGGCTTTTCGGGAAGCACACGAAAGTGTGCAAAAAAAATTTGTTGCACCGGATGCTCATCTTAGGTGATGTGGAACAAGTGCGGGCTGTTACCACACATTTGGAGTCGGTGGTAATCTCATCGCCGCGTTCGATGCACGACTTTTCGGGAGGCGTACCACACGTGTGCAAAAAATTTTGTTGCACGGATGCTCATCTTTGGTGGCGTGGAACAAGTGCAGGTTGTTACCACGTTTGGAGTCGATGGTTATCTCGTCGCGCGTTCGATGCACGACTTTGGGAAGCGCACCACAGGTGTGCAAAAAAATTTTGTTGCGCCGATGCTTATCTTAGGTGACGTGGAGCAAGTGCCGCGATCGTTACCACGTTTGGAGTCGATGGTAATGTCGTCGCACGTTCGATGCGACTTTTCGGAAGCACACCAGAGGTGTGCAAAAAAAAAAAATTTTGTTGCACGGATGCTCATCTTAGGTGATGTGGAACAAGTGCCGCGGTCGTTACCACGTTTGGAGTCGATGGTAAGCTCGTCGCCGCGTTCGATGCATGACTTTCGGGAAGCGCACCACAGGTGTGCAAAAAATTTTGTTCTTGTGATGCTTATCTTAGGTGGCGTGGAACAAGTGCCGCGGTCGTTACCACGTTTGGAGTCGGTGGTAATGTCGTCGCCGCGTTCGATGCCGCGGCTTTTGGGAAGCACACCAGAAGTGTGCAAAAAAATTTTGTTGCACGGACGCTCATCTTAGGTGGCGTGGAACAAGTGCCGCGTTGTTACCACACGTTTGGAGTCGATGGCAATCTCGTCGCACGTTCGATGCACAGCTTTCGGGAAAGCGCACCACAAGTGTGCAAAAAATTTTTTGTTGCATCGGATGCTCATCTTTGGTGGCGTGGAACAAGTGCCGCGGTCGTTACCACGTTTAGAGTCGATGGTAATCTCGTCGCCGCGTTCGATGCCGCGACTTTCGGGGAGGGCACCACAGGTGTGCAAAAAAATTTTGTTGCGCCGGATGCTTATCTTAGGTGATGTGGAACAAGTGCACGGTCGTTACCACGTTTGGTGTCGATGGTAATGTCGTCGCACGTTCGATGCATGGCTTTTGGGAAGCACACTAGAAGTGTGCAAAAAATTTTGTTACACCGTTTGCTCATCTTAGGTGACGTGGAACAAGTGCGCGGTTGTTACCACCGCGTTTGGAGTCGATGGTTATCTCGTCGCGCGTTCGATGCACGACTTTAGGGAAGCACACCACAAGTGTGCAAAAAATTTTGTTGCATCGGATGCTCATCTTTGGTGGCGTGGAACAAGTGCGGTCGTTACCACGTTTGGAGTCGATGGTAATCTCGTCACATGTTCGATGCGACTTTCGGGAAGCGCACCACCGGTGTGCAAAAAAATTTTGTTGCGCCCGGATGCTTATCTTAGGTGATGTGGAACAAGTACACGATCGTTACCACGTTTGGGTCGGGTAATAATGGCCGCACGTTCGATGCCGCGGCTTTTCGGAAGCACACCGAAGTGTGCAAAAAAATTTTTGTTGCACGGATGCTCATCTTAGGTGACGTGGAACAAGTGCACGGTTGTTACCACACGTTTGGAGTCGAGTGGCAATCTCGTCGCGCGTTCGATGCACAGCTTTTAGGGGCGCACCACAAGTGTGCAAAAAAAAAATTTTGTTGCATCGGATGCTCATCTTTGGTGACGTGGAACAAGTGCCGCGGTCGTTACCACGTTTAGAGTCGGTGGTAATCTCGTCGCCGCGTTCGATGCACGACTTTCGGGAGGGCACCACAGGTGTGCAAAAAAATTTTTGTTGCGCCCGGATGCTTATCTTAGGTGATGTGGAACAAGTGCACAGTTGTTACCACGTTTGGTGTCGATGGTAATGTCGTCGCACGTTCGATGCAAGGCTTTTGGGAAGCACACTAGAAGTGTGCAAAAAAATTTTGTTGCACGGATGCTCATCTTAGGTGGCGTGGAACAAGTGCCGCAGTCGTTACCACGTTTGGAGTCGATGGTAATCTCGTCGCGTTCGATGCGACTTTCGGGAAGCGCACCACAGGTGTGCAAAAAAATTTTGTTGCGCCGATGCTTATCTTAGGTGGCGTGGAACAAGTGCCGGTCGTTACCACGTTTGGAGTCGATGGTAATGTCGTCGCCGTTCGATGCGCGGCTTTTCGGGAAGCACACCAGAAGTGTGCAAAAAAAAATTTGTTGCACGGATGCTCGTCTTAGGTGGCGTGGAACAAAACACGGTTGTTACCACACGTTTGGAGTCGGTGGCAATCTCGTCGCACGTTCGATGCACAGCTTTTCGGGAGGCGCACCACAAGTGTGCAAAAAAATTTTGTTGCATCGGATGCTCATCTTTGGTGGCGTGGAACAAGTGCCGCGGTCGTTACCACGTTTGGAGTCGATGGTAATCTCGTCGCCGCGTTCGATGCACGGCTTTTCGGGCGCACCACAAGTGTGCAAAAAATTTTGTTGCATCGGATGCTCATCTTTGGTGACGTGGAACAAGTGCACGATCGTTACCACGTTTGGAGTCGTGGTAATCTCGTCGCCGCGTTCGATGCCGCGGCTTTTCGGGGGCGCACCACAAGTGTGCAAAAAAATTTTGTTGCGCCCGGATGCTTATCTTAGGTGGCGTGGAACAAGTGCCTGATCGTTACCACGTTTGGAGTCGATGGTAATGTCGTCGCCGCGTTCGATGCGGACTTTTCGGGAAGGACACCAGAAGTGTGCAAAAAATTTTTGTTGCACCGGATGCTCCTCTTAGGTGACGTGGAACAAGAGCACGGTTGTTACCACACGTTTGGAGTCGATGGCAATCTCGTCGCCCGTTCGATGCACAGCTTTCGGGAAGCGCACCACAAGTGTGCAAAAAATTTTTGTTGCATCGGATGCTCATCTTTGGTGGCGTGGAACAAGTGCCGCGATCGTTACCGTTTGGAGTCGGTGGTAATCTGCGTCGCGTTCGATGCACGACTTTTGGGCGCACCACAAGTGTGCAAAAAATTTGTTGCATCGGATGCTCATCTTTGGTGACGTGGAACAAGTGCACGGTTGTTACCACGTTTGGAGTCGATGGTTATCTCGTCGCGCGTTCGATGCCCACGACTTTTCGGGAGCGCACCACAGGGTGTGCAAAAAAATTTTGTTCTTGCCCGATGCTTATCTTAGGTGACGTGGAGCAAGTGCCTGCAGTCGTTACCACGTTTGGAGTCGATTGGGTAATGTCGTCGCACGTTCGATCCACGGCTTTCGAAAGCACCGGGAGGTGTGCAAAAAAAATTTTTGTTGCACCGGATGCTCATCTTAGGTGATGTGGAACAAGTGCGCGATCGTTACCACGTTTGGAGTCGATGGTAATCTCGTCGCGCGTTCGATGCATGACTTTTCGGGAGGCGCACCACAGGTGTGCAAAAAAATTTTGTTGCGCTGATGCTTATCTTGGGTGGCGTGGAACAAGTGCACGCGTCGTTACCACGTTTGGAGTCGATGGTAATGTAGGTCGCCGCGTTCGATGCGGCTTTTCGGGGAAGCACACCAAGTGTGCAAAAAATTTTGTTGCACGGATGCTCATCTTAGGTGGCGTGGAACAAGTGCGCGGTTGTTACCACGCGTTTGGAGTCAGTGGCAATCTCGTCGCACGTTCGATGCACAGCTTTCGGGAGGCGCACCACAAGTGTGCAAAAAATTTTTGTTGCATCGGATGCTCATCTTTGGTGGCGTGGAACAAGTGCCGCGTCGTTACCACGTTTAGAGTCGATGGTAATCTCGTCGCCGTTCGATGCCGCGACTTACGGGGAGGGCACCACAGGTGTGCAAAAAATTTTTTTGCGCCCGGATGCTTATCTTAGGTGATGTGGAACAAGTGCACGATCGTTACCACGTTTGGTGTCGGTGGTAATGTCGTCGCACGTTCGATGCATGGCTTTTGGGAAGCACACTAGAAGTGTGCAAAAAATTTTGTTGCACGGATGCTCATCTTAGGTGACGTGGAACAAGTGCCTTGGTCGTTACCACGTTTGGAGTCGATGGTAATCTCGTCGCCCGTTCGATGCGCGACTTTCGGGAAGCGCACCACAGGTGTGCAAAAAAATTTTGTTCTTGCCCGATGCTCAACTTTGGTGACGTGGAACAAGTGCACAGTCGTTACCACGTTTGGAGTCGATGGTAATGTCCGTCGCGCGTTCGATGCCGCGGCTTTTAGGGAAGCACCACAAGTGTGCAAAAAATTTTTGTTGCACCGGATGCTCGTCTTAGGTGGCGTGGAACAAAACCGCGGTCGTTACCACACGTTTGGAGTCGGTGGCAATCTCGTCGCCTGCGTTCGATGCGCGGCTTTTCGGGAGGCGCACCACAGTGTGCAAAAAAATTTGTTTTGCCCGGATGCTTATCTTAGGTGGCGTGGAACAAGTGCACAGTCGTTACCACGTTTGGAGTCGATGGTAATGTCACACCATGCGGGCTTTGGGGAAGCTTACCAAGTGTGCAAAAAAAATTTTGTTGCACGGATGCTCATCTTAGGTGGCGTGGAACAAAACCGCGGTTGTTACCACGTTTGGAGTCGGTGGCAATCTCGTCGCCGCGTTCGATGCACGACTTTCGGGAAGCGCACCACAAGTGTGCAAAAAATTTTTTATTGCATCGGATGCTCATCTTTGGTGACGTGGAACAAGTGCGCGGTCGTTACCACGTTTGGAGTCGAGTGGTAATCTCGTCGCACGTTCGATGCACAGCTTTTAGGGCGCACCACAAGTGTGCAAAAAATTTTGTTGCATCGGATGCTCATCTTTGGTGGCGTGGAACAAGTGCGGTCGTTACCACGTTTGGAGTCGGTGGTAATCTCGTCGCCTGCGTTCGATGCCGCGACTTTCGGGAGGCGCACCACGGTGTGCAAAAAAAAAAATTTGTTGCGCGGATGCTTATCTTAGGTGACGTGGAACAAGTGCACAGTCGTTACCACGTTTGGAGTCGATGGTAATAATCGTCGCCGCGTTCGATGCGGCTTTTGGGGAAGCACACTAGAAGTGTGCAAAAATTTTGTTGCACGGATGCTCATCTTAGGTGACGTGGAACAAGTGCCGCGGTTGTTACCACGTTTGGAGTCGATGGTAATCTGCGTCGCGCGTTCGATGCGACTTTTCGGGGCGCACCCCGCGGTGTGCAAAAAAATTTTTTCTGCGCCCGATGCTTATCTTAGGTGATGTGGAACAAGTGCCGCGATCGTTACCACGTTTGGTGTCGGTGGTAATGTCGTCGCGCGCGTTGATGCGGCTTTTGGGAAGCACACTAGAAGTGTGCAAAAAAATTTTTTTTACACGGATGCTCATCTTAGGTGGCGTGGAACAAGTGCGGTTGTTACCACCGTTTGGAGTCGATGGTTATCTCGTCGCGCGTTCGATGCACGACTTTCGGGAAGCACACCACAAGTGTGCAAAAAAATTTTGTTGCATCGGATGCTCATCTTTGGTGGCGTGGAACAAGTGCGATCGTTACCACGTTTGGAGTCGATGGTAATCTCGTTGCCGCGTTCGATGCCGCGACTTTCGGGGCGCACCACAGGTGTGCAAAAAATTTTGTTGCGCGGGATGCTTATCTTAGGTGATGTGGAACAAGTGCATAGTCGTTACCACGTTTGGAGTCGATGGTAATGTCGTGCGCGTTCGATCGATGCGGCTTTTCGGGAAGCACACTAGAAGTGTGCAAAAAAATTTTATTGCACGGATGCTCATCTTAGGTGGCGTGGAACAAGTGCCGCGGTTGTTACCACACGTTTGGAGTCGATGGGTATCTCGTCGCACGTTCGATGCCGGCTTTAGGGGAAGCACACCACAAGTGTGCAAAAAATTTTGTTGCATCGGATGCTCATCTTTGGTGGCGTGGAACAAGTGCACGGTCGTTACCACGTTTGGAGTCGATGGTAATCTCGTCGCCGCGTTCGATGCCGCGACTTTTCGGGAGCGCACCACGGTGTGCAAAAAATTTTGTTGCGCCCGGATGCTTATCTTAGGTGATGTGGAACAAGTGCCGCGTCGTTACCACGTTTGGAGTCGGTGGTAGCGTCATCGCCTGCGTTCGATGCCGGCTTCGGGGAAGCACACTAGAAGTGTGCAACAAAATTTTGTTGCACCGGATGCTCATCTTAGGTGGCGTGGAACAAGTGCGGGTCGTTACCACGTTTGGAGTCGATGATAATCTAAATGCGCGGGCTCGGCGCGCGGCTTTTAGGAAGCGCACCACAAGTGTGCAAAAAATTTTGTTGCCCGGATGCTCATCTTTGGTGACGTGGAACAACTGCAGGTCGTTACCACGTTTGGAGTCGATGGTAATCTGCGTCGCGCGCGTTCGATGCGACTTTTCGGGAAGTGCACCACAGGTGTGCAAAAAAATTTTGTTGCGCCCGATGCTTATCTTAGGTGACGTGGAACAAGTGCACGGTCGTTACCCGCGATTGGAGTCGATGGTAATGTTGTCGCCGCGTTCGATGCGCGCTTTCGGGAAGCACACCGAAGTGTGCAAAAAATTTTGTTGCACGGATGCTCATCTTAGGTGGCGTGGAACAAGTGCGCGGTCGTTACCACGTTTGGAGTCGATTGGTGGTAATCTCGTCGCCGTTCGATGCTCGACTTTCGGGGCGCACCACGGGTGTGCAAAAAAATTTTGTTGCACCGATGCTTATCTTAGGTGACGTGGAACAAGTGCCGCGATCGTTACCATGTTTGGAGTCGATGGGAATGTCGTCGCACATTCGATGCACGGCTTTTGGGGAAGCACACCAGAAGTGTGCAAAAAAATTTTGTTGCACGGATGCTCATCTTAGGTGATGTGGAACAAGTGCACGGCTGTTAGCACACATTTGGAGTCGATGGTAATCTCGCCATGCGTTCGATGCACAGCTTTCGGGAAGCGCACCCACAAGTGTGCAAAAAAATTTTGTTGCATCGGATGCTCATCTTTGGTGGCGTGGAACAAGTGCACGGTCGTTACCACGTTTGGGTCAGTGGTAATCTCGTCGCCGTTCGATGCCGCGGCGTTGGGAGCGCACCACAGGTGTGCAAAAAATTTTTATTCTTGCCGATGCTTATCTTAGGTGGCGTGGAACAAGTGCACGGTTGTAACCACGTTTGGAGTCGATGGTAATGTCGTCGCCGCGTTACGGCTTTTGGGAAGCACACACCGAGTGTGCAAAAATTTTGTTGCACCGGATGCCCATCTTAGGTGGCGTGGAACAAGTGCCGGTCGTTACCACGTTTGGAATCGGTGGTAATCTCGTCGCACGTTTGATGCCGCGACTTTCGGGAAGTGCACCACAAGGTGTGCAAAAAAAATTTTGTTGCGCCGGATGCTTATCTTAGGTGGCGTGGAACAAGTGCCGCGTCGTTACCCACGTTTGGTGTCGGTGGTAATGTGGTCGCACGTTCGATGCACGACTTTCGGAAGCACACCAGAAGTGTGTAAAAAATTTTGTTGCACCGGATGCTCATCTTAGGTGACGTGGAACAAGTGCATTTACCACGTTTGGAGTCGATGGTAATCTCGTCGCACATTCGATGCACGACTTTCGGGGCGCACCACAGGTGTGCAAAAAATTTTTGTTGCGCCAGGATGCTTATCTTAGGTGATGTGGAACAAGTGCGCGGTCGTTACCACGTTTGGAGTCGATGGTAATAATATCGCCGCGTTCGATGCGGCTTTTTAGGGAAGCACACTAGAAGTGTGCAAAAAATTTTGTTGCACGGATGCTCATCTTGGGTGGCGTGGAACAAGTGCGGTTGTTACCACCCACCGTTTGGAGTCGATGGTAATCTCGTCGCCGTTCGATGCCGCGACTTTCGGGAAGCACACCACAAGTGTGCAAAAAAAATTTTGTTGCATCGGATGCTCATCTTTGGTGGCGTGGAACAAGTGCCGCGGTCGTTACCACGTTTGGAGTTAGTGGTAATCTGTCGCCGTTCGATGCCGCGACTTTTCGGGAGGCGCACCACGGTGTGCAAAAAATTTTGTTGCGCCGGTGCTTATCTTGGGTGATGTGGAACAAGTGCACAGTCGTTACCACGTTTGGAGTCAGTGGTAATGTCTTCGCACGTTCGATGCGGGCTTTCGGGAAAAGCACACTAGAAGTGTGCAACAAAATTTTGTTACCGGATGCTCATCTTAGGTGACGTGGAACAAGTGCGGTCGTTACCACGTTTGGAGTCGGTGATAATCTCGTGCGCTCGATGCACAGCTTTTTAGGGAAGCGCACCACAAGTGTGCAAAAAATTTTTGTTATCGGATGCTCATCTTTGGTGGCAGGAACAACTCGGTGCGTTACCCGTTTGGAGTCAGTGGTAATCTCGTCCGCGCGTTCGATGCCCGACTTTCGGGGAAGTGCACCACGGGTGTGCAAAAAAATTTTTGTTGCGGTGCTTATCTTAGGTGGCGTGGAACAAGTGCACGGTCGTTACCACGATTGGAGTCGGTGGTAATGTTTGTCGCCCGCGTTCGATGCGGCTTTCGGGAAGCACACCGAAGTGTGCAAAAAAAGTTTGTTGCACGGATGCTCATCTTAGGTGACGTGGAACAAGTGCGATCGTTACCACGTTTGGAGTCGAGTGCTAATCTCGTCGCGTTCGATGCATGACTTTCGGGAGCGCACCACAGGTGTGCAAAAAAATTTTGTTGCCGTGCTTATCTTAGGTGGCGTGGAACAAGTGCACCAGTCGTTACCATGTTTGGAGTCAGTGGTAATGTCAAATCGCACATTCGATGCGGCTTTCGGGAAGCACACCAAGTGTGCAAAAAATTTTGTTGCACCGGATGCTCATCTTGGGTGATGTGGAACAAGTGCACGTTGTTACCACACATTTGGAGTCGATGGTAATCTCGCCATACGTTCGATGCCACCCGAGGCGGGGAGGCACCACCTGCGTGCAAAAAATTTTTGTTGCATCGGATGCCCATCTTTAGTGGCGTGGAACAAGT
>JADLZL010003109.1:0-108652 GCA_015844335.1 Chrysopogon serrulatus | reverse complement strand
TTTCAAATCGTATTGAGGCCTAGTTTCTCTGCCCTCTATATATATGGGCTGAACCTTGCTTTTTATCTTGTCTTGTGTGTGCAAACCTAGCTTATTATGGCTTTAGTTTGTAATAATGTGGTTATCTGTTGTGTACTATTTCTGTATGGTAGAGGCTCCAACGTTATTCTATTATTAAAAAAATATATACCAATAAAAATAAATAAAGTAGATAAATAAATAAAAGAGAGAATATACAACTCAATATATAGCCATGTACTAGGAGCTGTTGAACTGTGTACGGAGTTTGTCTGTTATAAAAAAATATTATTTATGCCAAAGCATAATATTTCCCCATATTTTATGAGACTTTCCTCTGGTTGTAGGTAGCCTTTTCGTTTCTCCACAAGGGATAGAGAGAGAGAGATGCCCCATATGACATTTCTCTTTCAACCAGTAATCTTTCTTATCTTGTGTTTCCCCCTGCCCTGATAGGAATCCTCTGGATATGCATCGTGGCCTCATATCTGCGACTTGTTCCCGCCGCTGCTGCAATTGCATGCCCAAACACGTGCGGAAAAGCGTGCACCACACCGCCCGGTTACGACGTTAGTTGCTGTATTTATATTAATCCCACGGCCGGGTTACTAATGAGCACAACAACAACAACAACAACACATGTTTTCTAGTAAAGTATTATTATTTCTATAAGCTCTCGCACAAAACAGCAGCACCTCTCCACAGGGCCACAGTACACACACTCTCTCACAGAAGACACTACAGCTACAGCTATAATGGCGGAGCAGGAGCTGGACCTTGAGCTCAGACTCCATCCCTGCTCGGCAGCGGCGGCGGCCGCGGCCGACCCTCCCGGCTTCTTCGTCTGCACCTACTGCGACCGCAAGTTCTACAGCTCGCAAGCGCTCGGCGGCCACCAGAACGCGCACAAGTACGAGCGCACCCCTCGCCAAGCGCCGCCGGGAGATCGCCGCCGCCATGCGCGCGCACGGCGCCCGGCCACAGCAGGTGGACGCCGCCGCCTCCTCCTCCTGCAGGCCAGGCGGCGGCAGGGACCTCGACTCTTTGAGGGCGTCGAGGCTGATGGAGGTGCCCGCTGCTGGGCAATCTGCCGCCTTGCTGCGCGGCAACAGTAGTAAGAGCAGCTCTCTGGAGCGCGTCGTCGACGAACTGGACTTGTCTCTCAAGCTATGACGACGATGCTTAATTAATTGTGTTGTGTCCCCCTTAATTTCTAGCCTTTTAATTTCCTGCACCTCTGTATCTTTTCGTCTTCCTTTTCCTTTTTCTTTCAGAGTTGCTTGCCTGTTCTCCAAATATGATTTGGTTTCTCCAGCGCTCATATGCACGTTATTGGTGCCTATCTTGCATATGTATATACATTCATTCAATCGAATCGATGGAATTTCTTGGCAAGGAGGACAAGCAACTTTAATTTGCTCGACGATTTATCCACAGGGGGCTTCAATTGTTTCTATTAGTTAGTTTATTTATTGTTCCCAAATTTGTTGAATGATTTTCTCACGCTATTATATTCTTCGATTGATTATATATTACAGGTTATTTCACTTCCACCAATGCTATTTTTTCTCTACTAATATTCCTTCGATATCTCTATTCTCTACCGATTGTCTGAGTACGTATTATATTTGTTTCGGATTGTAGATTCTGCGTAAACTCCAACGCCAAAGTGTAACATAAAACATTTCAGTGATCTTAGGGAGATTGATTTGTCTCAAAATCCAAAGACAAATGTTCAACCATAGTAATCCACACATTTTGGTTCGAATTGGCTATCGTTTGTTCATTACAGACATGATTATATTATAAGTTGAGTAAATTTTGCTAGCGGTTCTTGAACTTGTCGTGAGTTCCCCTCTAGGTTCTGGTAGTTTCAAATTATATATTCGGCACTCATCCTGGGCATTCGGCCAGACCGAACTGATCGGTTCGATTCTTCGGTCATTCGGTCAGTTCGGTCATCTAAAAATGAGGACCGATCGGTCAGTTTCAGAACTCAGGACCGGGCAAGTTCGGCCTCGGTTAGTTCGGTTCGGTCTCGGTCATGACCGAACTAACCGGGTTGGACAAAATAACAACTAAATATCATAATTAGTAGCAAATTTTAGCAATATTTTTTATTTCAAGGCAAAAATAATAATATACCAAATAAAATAAACAAAGTAATAAGAGGGATGGTTGATATAAACTCATTAGAACATATATTACATCACCAAAAATAGTCTAAAATACACATTATGTCCACAAAATGCAAAATTTTGGTTAGTTCGGATAATAGACACCTATGACCGAACTACATATCAATTAGTTTGGTTAGTTGGAAGCAGGAACCGAACTCATGGCTGAAAAGTGCAGTCTCGGTCTTTTCGGTTCGGTCTTCAGTCATTGGTTAATTATGCCCAGGATGATTTGGCACCCTAAAGTTGTCTTAAGTTCTCATGTAGGTATTGGTACTTTAAATGACCTGTTTCGCTCCCTAAACTTGTTCCAAGTTCTCATACATGTCCCAATACTTTTAAATTGCTCACTTATGTCCCTAATTTTTTTGTACCATTATGGTCCATCTGTCCACCCCTACACCATCCCTCACCTTCGCCAAACCGCACATGCCCACCTTACTCACGTAGCTACGCAACACCGCACCATGCTCGACCTCCTATCCTGTACTTGTTTATGTTGCATCATTGTTGTCGTGTGGCACCCATATTGCCACCCTAGGCCATGTCGTGCCCACACACCCCCGTGCTTCATGCTCCACTTACCCTACTGTACTACAATGACACCACTATCATTGTCGTGGGAGGTGAGAAAGGGCTAGGAGTGTGGGGAACTAAGTGCGAAGAGATATCAAGAATGAGCAAGATCTTGTGTGTGCTCGACGAGCGAGCAGAAGGAGTGTAGTGGTGGTGCAATTGTTGTGGGGTGGGGGTGAGGTGGAGCAGGAATGGGTCAAGCAGAATCAAGGAGGGCCAAAGTGGCCAAGGCTCGGCTAGGACATATGGTAAGGAAAGCATGACAAGGGTGGATAAGTGGCGAAGCAATGCTCTAGGAAGCTAGGTCCAGATGCAACACATTGCGTGGGGAGGAGATGGATAGGGGTGGTACAATAATACGATTTTAGGGTTGGACATGTATTTTTGAAGTACTAGGACTGGGTTGAGAACTTAGGTCAAGTATGGGGAGCTAAATGCACACTTTAGGACTTGTATAAGAACTTAAGACAAGTCTAGGGAGTTGAATAATGCATAATTAATCTGAAAGTATGAATACCTAGATGAGAGCTTAGAATAAGTTTAGGGAGGTAAATATACAATGTGAAAGCACTAGGACCTTGATGAGAACTTGACACAAGTTTGAGGATAGCCACTTTTCCCATAGAGAGATGTTATATAACATATTTGCTTAATTTCACTACATGGCCTACTATTTCTTTTTGTTATTCAATATAGGATCCACCACACAGTAACCTTAGGCATGCCGCTGTTATTCTGTTTGATGAGATATGGTCTAGTCCTACCTCCTCCTCTTATGAAAAGGCCCAAATTATAAGGCTAAGGATATATTTTCTATAAAAAATTAAAATGGCTGGAACAATATCATTTCCTCTTCTAGTCCATGGAGCAAAGGCTAGCGGCTAACTCTTAATTAGCAAAGCTAAGGCCAGGGGCCAGGCTTCTTCATTCTCTTACTACAAACTCTCTCCATGTATATCCCTTTAATCCTGTTTGAGCTAGCTCTGATAGGAAGATCACATAGGGCCCAAAATATTTCTACATCAACTGTTGCTATATTATGTTTAACCGGTGAAAGCATGCCAGCATGTCCACTCAAATGTATGTGTGTATATCATTCCTCTATTTCAAATTGCAAGTCATTTTTACTTTGTTCTAAGTCAAACTTATCTAGCTAATCTTGATTATGTTTATAAAAAATATATTAACTTGTACAATATTAAATTAATGTACTATCAATATAATTGATGATGACTCATCTAATGTTTATAGTTCAATGTTAGATAAATTTAATTGACTTAAGTTGATCTTAAAATGACTTACAATTTAAAAAGGATGAAGTACATCCTACACATTTGCATGGTCCGTGCCGATGGCCGTCCCATATCCATGTCGCATACATCTCAGTCAGTGGGTCTCGGCCCTCGGCCCTCATACAGATCTAGGCCAGGGGTGCTAGGAGGAAGCGGGTCACGACCGCAGCCCTCATGCAGATGTAGTCTATTCATGCTAGGAAGAGCACGGCTCGACCAATGCCCCTTGCACAAATCTAGGCCAAGGCAGGGGTCTAGGCTCAGTGGCACTCCAGTGCCTTTACCCATTGATATGCATTCATGATCAAGGGTGGCGAATGAAGGGTAGAAGAGATATAGAGGAAGATAGGGAAGGGAGGGAGATGGAGAGACAATGCGGGGATTCATGCTAGGAGGGCGAGAGAGGGCTCGGTGGCACTCAGCCTTTTACCCATTGATATGCATTCATGATCAAGGGTGGCGAATGAAGGGTAGAAGAGATATAAGGAAGGAGTGAATAGGGTGGCTACGGTTTCCGGTTTCCCATTATATATTTGATGCTAGTTTTCACCATCGGTTTGTGGCTTGAACCTCTAGTAAAAACCAAACAGTGGTGATATATATTATCATCACTAATTTTAATAGACCTAGCCGTTAAAATACCATGGGGGAAAATCATTCAGTGGTAGCGTTCCTAAAAGCCATTTATGTAGTAGTATACTTGGTACCTATACAAGTGCTAGACCATATTTTGAAATGTTTTGTCTTGGGACATAGTATGGGTAATGAATTTTAATGTAAACATATGTGGGAAACAAAATGTAGGTTTATGAAATCAGATGCGAAGTTGACTTATTTGTTGTCAAATTTCATAAATAACTAGAAGATCCAAGCCAATCACCAACTTAAAACTAATTTACAAAAGTGACAAGTTTCAAAGGTCGGCCTCTGTAATAGACCCTATTTATAAGGTATCCCATCTAAAGTTACTAATTATGTAAATCAACCTAACCTATTTAAAAAGACCATAACCTAATCAGACCTCTCTCTCTTTCTCTTCTCCAACTCCTTGCTCACTGCCATCACATTTTCTCTATCTCCCCCCCCCAAAGAGTCGAGCAAGGTGTAAGAAGGGGAGAGGAAGTGCTAGATCTGTAGGTCGAGGGGTGACCTAAAGCATGATGAAGGTGAGGATGCATCCTCCCTTTACCTCAGCACTCTCATCCTATAAATCTATGATGGGTGGCCGGATTTGGCATGGATGGTTGTGATCCATGAGTGAAAGTGAAAGAAGTGCATGAGCATGAGCTTTGTGGCATAATCGACACGTACCTCCTCAGAGTGTGATAGAGTTTGTCTAAATATAGAAAATCACATAGTGCCTCCCATGATCCTGTAGCTACCTTGCTTCCTCTCATCAAGCCATAGGATGATTGTGGGGAGGGCCTTGGGTTTCTGAAGCATAGGAGGGTGCTTGGCCCAACGAGATCAAGGATACGGGTGGGTGTCGTGCTCGAGCGAGACTAGGTTCAATGTAGGTAGGCTTCAGGGGTGATGCCTTACTTAGTGTAGAGCTACTAGGACTAGGAACTTATCCATGGAGAAGGGTGAGTAGTTGGGAATTATAGAACCTATGTAGTATATGGACTGCTTCTTGCTCGAAGCCTGGCCATATGGTAGGTGCATAGTGTTTCTAGATCTTTGACTTTCTCTTTTTGATGTGGACTAGATGTTGCTAATACATAGCAACAAGATATTAGCGTGGATGATAAATCCTTATGATGTACTACATAATCCATTGTTAGCATACTAGAGGAAGCAAGTGGGGGAACCTAGTGCGGAAGACGGTGCATAGATCTAGCGATTGGTGCATGCACCGCCTTTGGTTGATATGCTTATTGATTTGGTTCTGGGTGGTTGTTTTATTTGGATGCTGTTGACGGTCGTTATCGTATGAATTCAACCGTCAACTAGCCATGAAAAAGGATATAATTGCGATAACCAAAGTAGATATAGGGTTACACTGACAGAATTCCACGAGTTTTGGTGTTTTACTGTTTCTGCAGGTGTAAACTGGAAAAGACGCAAACCTAGGAGCTTATCGGAACATAGAACGGGAAATCGGACACCGCGGCAATGCAGGAACATTCTAGAAGAGGCGACAAGGCACCACGCCGAGGCGGAGGCCCGAGGCCCCCTGGCCGACCGGCCGGTCTGGGGCCTGGACGGCCGGCTGGGCCCGGCCCCGCCCAGTGGCCCGCTTCGCCCAGTTTGCTCCACCGCCTTTGAGGGTCATTCTCAGCCGCACGTCAAGGTCGGTTTGATCCGATGGCTCACGATCATCGTCTAGGGCTATAAAAGGAGCGCAGGACCCCCTCCAGGGGGAGGCACATTCATTTATTCCTCATTCAAAGTCCGATCATCAGCTAGAAACCCTAATCAGAGCTCCTTAGCTAGGGCCTAGATAGCTAGTTAGAACTAGAGGGAGGCAAGCGAAGGCTTGGATTCCGGAGCCATCAAGAGCTTGGATTTGGTATAGTTCTTACCTCCTCTCACCTTTGTTCTCTATCATTGTATAGTTATATGATTGCTACAATTGAATTGATGAATACTTATCTATTTATATTCATAGTTATATTGTTCTTTGTCTATTGTGGTTATATGCTTAGTATAGCTAGATTGACATTATACTTATTCATAGGTTCGTATAGCGCTCATCTAATTGATCGTTGGGTAAGTGGTAAATATTGTGTAAGCATGGTGCTTATACGTTGTTTATCTGCGAATGCACCCTATAGGCCGGGCTTGGTAGATCGCGGGTGTGACAATTCTGTTGAGTCCTATATAGTCCAAACCCCGTTTATAGGCACAGTAGGGCTTTTGTACGAAGGAAGAGTGTGCTATGTTCTCAAACTTCCCTAGTATGTCCACTATGAATAGATGTAATGCTAACATTAGCTATAACTACTAAGTGTACTGCACTAACCATAATATGCATTGACTTGTAGCTAGGAATAACACAGGAATATCTCTTGATGTTCTGTTAGTAACCCTAATGATATAGCTAGGAGTCTCTATCTGTTTATGCTGATGATTATATACTTATCTTTATCATTTATCTTGTGACTTACCCCTTGTTGGCACTTCTAACGTCGCTACGAATTAACAAGATTAGAAATGCATGGTATTAAATTAACTTGTCATTAGCAACTAGCCACTTCTTTATCACTAGCATTCCTAAGCATGAATTAAGTTGTCATCCCTAATTATAATGCTAAGGAGCAAATATAGATTTACATGTATTATTCAATATGACTAGGCAGAGATATGAATATAAACTGAATAGATTCTGCAAGTTTTAAGATAATTATACCATTGTAGCATTTTACCTAGGGAGTTCTACCAGGTTGTCGATTTATATTTATACCACTGGGAAAGCTTGTTATAAACTCTATCTATTATATTGATAAGAAATTATATACAATGAATAAGTGATATTACCAATGTCATCTACTCTACTCATAAAAGTGCAGGGTCACAAGATAAATATAGATAAATACGGATGATAGCATAATAATCAAGTATCATAATTATATAGATAATCATCAGAGTATTTTCTAGTCATAATCATAGTTAGCCAATGGATAAACTAAGGATATAACTGCCTAAGGTAATTCTATAACTACATCAATGACTAACTCTAATTAGTGCAATTACATCTAGTAATCATCGCTAAGTCAACCCTATATCATAATCACATGTAAGGGGGCATCAACTAGGAAGGATGTGAAACAGAGTCATTATCCAACTTCGCGACCGTGCCCTGCTGTCCTACATACGGAGGGTGGACTACAGAGGAACCAACATAGCTGTCACCTACGCGGACTACCACACGTCCGGGCATGTCGGGGTGCACTCGCAGACAAACAAGATATCTAGACACCACGTCTACATATTGTCTATCATCTACCCATTGTACACTTGGATAAACGCTATACGAGCAATTACATGAATTCAATAAGATTGAACTAACTAAACTAGACATATAATCAAAGTAGACAATGACTATTGCAATTAAGAACATATAAACTATTAAGAATAATGTCTCCCTAATCAGAATAATGAATACAATAAGAAAGAAAGAACTAGAACTATACCGAACTCCTCAAGGCTCCGCATGCACGGGGCTCCAGATCCCGATGAAGAACTAAATCTCCTCTACTTCTAATCTAACTAACTAGAACTATGAACTAGAAGGCTCTTGATGAACTTGAAGGCTTCTTGATGCTTGATGGCTTGAGGCCTTGATGAATAATGAATTGGCTCTCTCCAAGGGGGGTCTACCCATATATTTATAGTCCGGTGGGATGAACGTGCGCCGCAGGATCAAACCGACCTAACCAAGGGCCGAGATGCATCAGGAGAGGCGGTGGAGGAAGCTTCCAGAAGGAGGAGGGCTGAAACCCTAGGGGGGCGCCGCCCGGCGCCATGGTGGGGCCGGCCAGCCCCACCTGGCCGCCTCTGCCGGTCCCGCTGCTTCGGGTGTCTTCTAGATCCTTCCCACGTTCCAATGTTGATCTTTCCCGTGGCGGATAAGTTTCGTGATTAATATGCACTTTAATCCCTATTTTCAGCTTTTCTAGAAAAATCCCTGGAAAATATAGAATATGCAAAACTCATGGAAATTGTCAGTTAAAACCCTAGACTATTGTGTATTCGTGTATCCTCTTGTGTCTAAAGTTCTAATGAATGTTGACGTTATCCACCGTCAACACCCCTGCATTGAGTAGTGAGGACATGGTTATGCCTATCCATTACACTCTAGGTTATGACGCTACCTTTACACGAGAGCCATGTAGACCTTTCTTTGGGAAAATATAAATGACAACCTGGTAATACTCTGGGTAAAATGCTACAATAATATTTGATCTGTGTGCTTGCGGATACTATTTCTATATTCTAAATGGTGGCATGATTTTATACCACATCTCTTGGTGTTATGCTGGGGATGACAACTTGGCATTCTAGTGGCGATGCTCTACTTACAAGCATTTTTAGCGCCGTTGCTAGAGATAACATTAAGAGGTGTCAACAGATGTCAGCATATCTCTCTGTCTAGATCTCTCTATTCAAATGTTATGCATGGGCATGGGAGGCTCTGCTGAATCACTAGCAATGGATGGAACGTCCACATCTGCAAAGATTTTTTTCTCTGCCTATGAAAACATGTTATGTAGTAGTGTTGCATGTGTCTAGCTAGATAGACCATATTAATCACTAATGAATATTAATCATTCTGATGTACTCAATGGTTTTTAAAACAAGTGAGGCAAGTTCGAGCAAATGGATCAAATGAATGATGGAACTCACCTCTTAGCAGAAATGATGACCCAAATAATTAGGGAGATATGTTAGTGAAACAATTCTTCAATCTGATCTAGTAATTTCTAAAGTGAAAAAAATAAAATTGTTTACTGCTTAGCTTAAATAGCTTAATGCCAACATGAATGTTCCTTGTACCTTAATATTGCTAGTTAGAGTCTCCTTTGAAGCATCCACGGATGTTAATTAATGCAGACCTGTTTAAATTCGCCCGCACAGGAGTCGAACCCAGGCCTGCTGGATGCTACTCAGATGCTCCAAAACTATGCTAGAGCCCCTTTCGCTATAAAGATAAATCTAATGAACTAACAAAGAAAATATGTAAATGTTTGTTTATTAATTAGGTAAACTATAATAACCATTCACACTAACAATAGCCCCCATACCCCTCCTCCCAGAAACAAATCTAACCTTTCAGATTCATTCTACACCCTGAGTGAAAAACACATTTCCACCAACGTGCATAGACTTTCATCCTTGACTCACATAAAAGGGCTCAACAAAGGTTGGTGGCAAGAATTCTAAAAGTCTATCTATTTATGCAAGGATCATGTTCCCATGTGCATGCTGCTTATGTGTAGTCTTCGTGATTAAAATGACAACCTAATCAGTTGGACAACCATGTCTGTTCAGATCGATCTATTAGTAGGACAACCATGTGTGTTAAGATCTATTAGACATGCTACAAATAGAACCTTTTGGGATGTTACGAATGATCCATAAGTACTCAAAAGTCACCCATAGTGTTGTAGAGCTAGGGATAGTTTGGCCCGAGTACTCCATTCAACTCGATCTCTAGCCCTACATAACAAATGTAGGCCATTAGTAGAGCTGAAGAAAGCTTAAAAGACTTAGAACTTCATTGGTCTGGCTCCGGCTATGCAACTATTGTAGTTGCGGAGTTACAGGAGCCCCAAAAGACAGCACCTCATCCGGTTCCTTTCACTTTCACCGTTGTTTTTGGCTGGAGCCAAAGCTAAAGCCATTTCGGTCACTACATTATTTCACAATGTTCTACAGTAATATGCTACAGTGTGCTGTGTACAATATAATCACACGAAGCCAAAGCCAATCAGCACCCAATGAGGTTTTAATTTGGATCCACAATATATCCCTCTGTGTCCTAGCCATAATAAGTCCACGGAGCAAGAGCCCTTTCCTAGAGGACGACAGCACAATAGCGCAAGAAGCCAATAAATAAATAAATAGATAAAAATAAACAACAGAGGTCTTATTATATATTTATTTTGAGAACTCAGGGTCTTTTTATATTAAAATCTCTTGGCTGCTCGTTGTAACCAAAAGGCGCTGTCGCCTTCGTGGACAAGACCTGCGAGGCTGCGTTGGCATTGTTAACCACCATGGATACGACCGAAAGCTCGTTGTCTCCTTCAGCCTTTGATTATCAACAACTGTAGCGTGGATCGTAGTCGGAAAGCTACTTGGATGGTTGGCACTGGCACAGGTTTGGGTACACCGTAACAGGGATTATTACTGGTAACCGCACCTCCCTGTCGGTTAATTTATTATTTCGCTCGCGTGACTTTTAATTGATCTTGGCTCAGATGCATGATGCCCAGTAAAATCTAATAATAACGTGGGACTAGCTTACGGACCGGGCACATGCATGACAAGGCACAGAGGCGCAGAACCGGCCAGCTCGATCGCTTTCTCTGCGCCAATCAAATTGAGAGAACCCACCTGCATCACACACGTACGCTGTCTCTGTATTTTACTATGTTAGCCTTAATTGATGATGATAGTTTTTTCCACTTGCGGATGCTAAAGGCACTTGCGGATGCTAAAGGGTATAGCTAGCTGTTGTAATGTTTTGATGCATGTACTTCGTTCTGCGCCTTTTGTTCTTAGAAAGTGTTGGTTATTACACCAAGGCAGATTTGCGTTCACTAGTTCTGTACTTTTTTTTTCTTTATCATCATCACCTATATGACACCTCGTTTTAGAATATCTCATAAACTAGAGTTGAGGGTCCAACAAACTAGTCCTAAGTTGTAGTTGGCGAAGTTGTAGTTGGCGGGCATCTTACAACAACCGAGTTCGTTAAGCGATGATTTTCAGATACAGTCATTTCAAACGTCCATCTGCGGACATTTTAAGATATTTGTCGCTATAAATAGTTGCAAATATGTTCAATTAACTATTAGATGGAGACAAAATTTATATCAAAACTATAGCTTTCCACGGGATCTATAATTTTGTAGTTAAAACTTTGCGAATTGAAACTATTTGGGGTCCCAAATAATTGTTGTAAGTTCACAGCAAATAATTGTTGTGAGTTTACAGGTCCTGAAATTTAAAACTATCAAACAATCTCAGATGTGGATATGGTCTATGAAAGTTACAGTTCATTCTAAATACAATCTACAACGTTGTAGTTGAAAAGTTTTTTATTTGAAATCATTTAGTGTCCCAAATATGTGTTTTAAGTTTATAGATTTTAAAATTTGAAATTTAGAATTCTGAAATGATCTCAAACATTTACTTTGTAGTTGGCAAGTTTTTTTATTTGAAGTCATTTAAAGTATCAAATATTTTTTAAAATTCACGTATTTTGAGATTTTAAAAATATCAAACAATTTCAGATGGATATACATCATGTACCAAAGTTATAGAACTTGACGGGATTTAAAACTTTGGAGTTAAAAGTTATTTTTATTTGAGTTCATTTAGGGGTAGAGGGACGTAGTGCTAATCATGAGGTCAAGTTTCTAAAAATAGCTAATGTTTTGGTTTTTGGATTTTCTTGAGACCATCAATGGAGGCTGGCGCCTTAAGGTTCCCATCTCCGTAAATGGCATTAACGGAGGTGGCATGTTAAGGCACCTGTCTCCTCCATTTTGGATTAACAGAGGTGGGTATGTCGGCCGCCTCTGAAAAGCCTAATTAACATAGGCATTGACGAAGGCGAACGCTGTGCCTACCTCCCTGTTAATGAAAACCGACCGCCTTCGCAAATGAATCCTGTAGTAGTGCATATCATTTGACAGGGTACGTGTATATATCCTTTTTATAGCATTATTAGGTACCTACTCTCCGAACTCTACAAGCATATGTAAGTGAAGCCTTACTAATCTCCTTGGTGGTAAGAACACATGTCGTTACTAGAAGAATAGGAGTAGAGAGTCATTGGATCCTTTGAACATATCTATATTTCACTTAGGTTTCATAATAGACTCAACAACAATGTGACTTCATATTCCAAATTTTGTTAAATAGTTATCCAAACCTCGGTAATCAGCATCCATACCTTTTACACATAGACAAAACCCAGTATCCAATGGAATGATTTACTTGTGCAATATAATGAAGAATGAACTCTTGTATTTATTTCTAAATGTATCATTTGGGTTTCTTCAGTTTGAACTCCATGTCTATTTTACAATAATGGTGAACAGGAACACTGAAGAACATGCCAGAACATGCTACAGAATAAGTTATTATCGTAACTCAAAGTGGCTACAGAATAAGTTATTCTCAGAGCCGGCCATCGAATAGCCTCACCCTATATATATATATATATATATATATATATATATATATATATATATATATATATATATATACACACGCACACACATATACACACATGCTATTCTACACCTTAGGTGTAGAATAATATTCTACACCCAAAGTAGCTAATACCGAGAAATACTGAAAAAATTCAGAAATACCGAACACTACCGAACACCAACTACTTGACTAATACCGAATGCGGCTCAGTATCGTTAAGTATTGTTCAAGTATTTTTGGTCGAAGATTACTCAAGAGCAGTCAAGATTAGCTACTTGGGTGTAGAATAATATTCTACACCTAGGGTGTAGAATAATATTCTACACCTATATATATATATATATATATATATATATATATATATATATATATATATATATATATATATATATATAGGAAATTCCATCCTACACTAGGGAGTAGTTACTCCCATGTTAATATCTCTAGATTTAAGATGTATATGACCAAACAAAGTGTATGT
The DNA here is from genome assembly GCA_015844335.1 of Chrysopogon serrulatus. Taxonomy (NCBI): domain Eukaryota; kingdom Viridiplantae; phylum Streptophyta; class Magnoliopsida; order Poales; family Poaceae; genus Chrysopogon; species Chrysopogon serrulatus. The sequence continues at coordinate 95,216 of JADLZL010003109.1, read as the reverse complement.
ACATGAAGTATATAATCATACTAGACCATCTATGGTAGTATATATGTTAAGTATATATACATATATAGAGTATGTGGTTATACTTGTTTTATATACTACAGTCGGTGATATTTTTATAATATATTAAAAAGTATGGGTTCCTTTGAAATTTTTTCACGTAGGAAGATTTGAAGTATCTTAGTATGAGTATATAAACATACTCAAAGTGATAAATAAGTATAAATACGTACGTAATATGTTGTTTTAAAGATGTGAGTAACTACTCCCCCCATATATATATATATATATATATATATATATATATATATATATATATATAATATATATATATATATATATATATATATATATATATATATATTCGACTGACGAATACTATAATTAATTTTGTCAAGTGAACTAGCTGTGGAAAAACCAATGAATTCTAAAATTCTCCATCCTATAGATAGGATTCTAACTTTCTTCAAATTAAATTAGATTAAGCAAATGATTCCAAGAGTTGTAAGATCGGCCATTTTTAAGAAAGTTGATTTTGGACACCTTTTAAATTCAATTTAATTATGTAAATAGATTTTGAAATGATCGCAATGTGGATTATTATATCTGAAAGATACACTTTAATTTGTGTCCACTATACAGTTTGCATTGAACCAAAATAGGTGGTCTAGTTCTCTCTATTTCCATCTTAAATTTCGCACTACCTGTTATTTCATCCTTTAATTTCTTTCGTATGCTGAACCGTCAACTGTTTCTATAATCAGGAGCTAGCTAAGAACAAAGACCTTGTATTCGACCACTAGACACTACCACGATAAAACATGAAATAACATAAATATATATTTTAGGAAAAACAGCCCTTATATATAATGGAATACAAAATGGGGTGCACTTTTCATCATTATGTTTTAGTTTGTCACAGTGTTACCCAATCATATATCACTTGAAGTCAAACTAGCTCCTATGAAGGTAGAATGTATAGTATAGTTGGTATATTGTTTTCAGCTACATTGCAGAAACTTTCAGACTAACTGGTTGTCTAAAATGCATATGAATAGAGAAGGTAGTATATATTATATATGTCTTCTGTAGATGATATGAATCGATGCTATTGACTGTCCACTACTGTCTACTATTTGACCTTTGTTTGTATGGCCTGCCACATGCATATAACTTGGTTTGCATTTCAGAACCCTACGCATGGAGACAATCAATATCCATTATTAAGAGGCCACATTCTTGGCACATATTGCTTGTATGGCATGTAACTTGGTTTGCATTTCAGAACCCTATGCAAGGAGACGGACAGAATGAATATCCATTATTAAGAAGCCACATTCTTGGCACATGCATTATTTCAGAATGTAGAGTGTATTTACTTCAACAACAAAAGAACAGTTCAACTTCATCTTTTTATTATATATTATATATATGCACAACACCGAGTAGTTTCCTTAACTTAGGAATCAGAAACAGGAAGAGCACAGTGGAATGAACTGTTTAATATAGAATGTTTTGTCCTTCCATGAGCAATAGTGCAGTGCTACATCATGTAAAGATAAGGTAGTGTCTCCCACACTGTTCAGGAGTACTAGCTAGCTATCTGAGCCTGCTGGATCTTTTAAAATGCCAATAATTAGAACTCATCACTGTGACGTTCTTATGAATCAACACAAATACAATTCGGAAGCAGCTGGTGGATGATGCACATGAGATTCATACTCTCTCCAGTCAGAATTCGATGACTGCTAATTTGACATACAGTTTAATTAGTTACTTCTTCTGTCTTCAATATAATCTCAACAAAATCTGACTGGATGTAGTATTACTAAAGTGTTGCTGATTTCAACAAATATATCAAGAAAGATTGGTCTATATATGAAGCTGGAAGGAGTTAAATACTTGTTCATGAGATCAGCAAACTCTCACATGGAATATGGCAATATGCACAATCTTGAATCACTAGAAGAGTACAAAACAATAGAAGAAAAAAGAAACCCTGTAGCATATATATATACTTTAATCCAATGCATTAATGGTGAAATTATTCAATCGCTCAATTAAGAAGAAACACACCTAGCTAATATAGGAAACAACTGAAGCGCACTGGATAAATATCCATAAACATTTATTTTTTGTACTCCTTGGCATAAAACCCCAAAAGAAAAAAAATTCTCATGGAAAAAAATTAAAACCAATTACATGCATATAGCACACTGAAGAAATAAAGGTGCAGGGGGAAACGGAAATCACATATTATATGTATATATATTGTAAATAATAGGCAAAGCTAAGGGGAAGAGAAAGCCAATACTCATAGCCTGAGGGACAAATCCAGCTCCTCCGTCAGCAGGCCGTCATATTGCCAAGGCCTCTCCCTCCCAGCATCAGGCTCAGATCCAGTGACTTGGACGACTCCGGCAGGCTTAGCAGGGCTGCTGGCCCCGGCGTCGACCTGGCCAGCGCGCGTCACGGAAACACCGTGCTTACGCATGGCAGCGGCGATCTCCCGGCGGCGCTTGGCTAGGGCGCGCTCGTACTTGTGCGCGTTCTGGTGGCCGCCGAGCGCCTGGGAGGTGCAGAACTTGCGGCCGCAGTACGTGCAGAGGAAGAAGCCGGCCTCCTCCTCCTCCCCCTGCGTCGTAGCCCAGGCGGCGGAGGGGAGGAGGGTGAGCTCAAGGTCCAGCTCCTGCTGCTCCCTCTCCATTATACTAGCTGCTACGCCTAGTAGCTAGCTAAGTTCACTATACAGGAATACTCTTAGTGGTAACTACTAACTAGCCCAGCACCTAAATAGTACGGGTCGCTCCTGCTCCTGCTCCTACTCCTGCTCCCTTTCCATTAGCGCTATGATGGGGATGGGGGTGGAGTCCGTGGACGGAAGCCGCGCACGTTTCCGTAACTGTAGCGACGGAAGAATCCAGGCCAACTTGCGTGACCGCACTATTGACACTGACCAAGACCCTACGGTGAAAAGAAAAATGATCCACGCGCGCAATTCATCGAACAGGCTATATATTAAGTTACTTCTATACCAGTACTAGTGTTATTTGTAGTTGTCCAGCAAAACCAGCCACCTGATTTTTTAGCTTGAAGTTTATATTTTTAGCTCAGCACAAGTGAGGAATAACTTCATATTGAGTGGGCCTAGATAAGACTACATGCTTGGTGCTGGCTTGCTCGGACCATACTTGCTCTCGCTTCCCTCGCCACCACCGCACCAAACCAGACGACTCTATGGCTTCGCCGCCACCTCTAGCCACTCACTACCGGAATCCGGCTCTTTGCCGACTGCCAATTGCTTTGCCAAGTGTTTTTTTTTTTTTGCACCCAGCAAAGAGCTCTTTGTCGAGCGCCAAACAAAAACACTCGGTAAAGAAAACACTCGGCAAAGAGCCCTTTGCCGAGTGTTTTTTTTCGGCACTCAGCAAAGAAGCTTCTTTACCGAGTGTTATTTTTTACACTCAGCAAAACCATATTTTAGAGTATATTTTAGAGCAGTAAATTAATTTAAATAAAAAAAATTTCAATTACAAAGTTGCATAACTTTTCAAGGTCTACAACTTTTATTTTGACTATTTCTTAATTTGACAAAGTAAAATTAAATCTATTCATAGATTCTACATATCTCTCTCGCAGCTTTACAAAAACTACAAGAGAGATATATAAGATTTGTGAACAATGTTTCTACAACTATGTCATATGACCAAATTGAAAGATGTAGGTCTTCAGAAATTATACAACTTTTTAGTTGAATATTTTTAAATTTGAATTAATTTTGCTAACAAAAAGTACGGTCACATTTCTCAAATTTAAAATTTGATTTTTGAAAGTATCTCGGATGGAAAAACGCCCAAAATGAAAGTTGTAGATCTCAAAAAGTTATGAAACTTTGTAGTTGGCAAATTTTTTATTTGAATTTGTTTAGAGCCCCAAACAAGCAATTTTCACTCGATTTTGCTTAATATTTAGGAAACCCAAACGGAATATAGACGCATGTGAGTGTCTAGTGCAGTGGTAGGGGAGGCTCCGTGTGAGGGAGAGGTCATGAGTTTGAATCCCGCTAGACACGTAGTCTCGTAATGCCACAAAAAGTCCTGACGAATAGAGACCGATAGGCGCTAGTCGATGGGGCCCTCCCCTGATTAAATTTTTTTGGCTATTATTTTTGGGTTTTTTTTCATTTTGATATTTGCCGAGTGTCGGGCACTCGGCAAAAGGGAGGTCTTTACCGACAAGTTCTTTGCCGAGTGGCCTTTGCCAAGTGCAGCACTCGGCAAAGCCTTTGCCGAGTGTAATATGGGTTTTACCAAGTGCATCGGGCACTCGGCAAAGAAGGCAATTCCGGTAGTAACTCCTTATTGTCCTCCTTGTCTTCGGCAACCTCTCGATCAACGGATCTTGGTATTGCCCTCCTAAATCTATGTCTTTTTTTTTTTGTGCTCCCACCTACCACCCATGATCTATTAACCCCATGAGGCTGTCTTTGCCTCTCCTTGCCGCTCAACGTCATTCAAACACATTGCTGATTGTCTGTTGGGGTCCTGCATGTTCCCTTCATATCATCTTCTTTAATTCAGCTCTAGGCTCTGGCTTTGTTGGTACAAATCCTAACCCTAACCATAACCCTAATATTTGTGTTCGATCTGAGATCTCCTAGGCATCTCATCTCCTCTTTCAGTTTGGATTCTCTCGCAAGCCATTGAGGTTATGGAGTTGCCAAGAAGACTACAAGATCTAGGAGGTCTCCATGGCGGATGAAGAACTTACCTATCCCACCATCAACAATGAAGACCTTGTCATGGTAGGGTTGTCCCCATAGGAGTGGTGGGCCTCCAAAATTTTAGTGCACGCGAGTGGGTTGGGCAAAGCAGGCCAAAATGAAACCATGCTATGTCAACCAGTTGTTAGACCCTGAAACATACTTTTAGCGACTAACACTCCGAGGCTATTGCTAAATCTAAGAAAAAGCAGCCGATGATTTGTAAGTAATTTATACCTACCTATTATTGGTCATTAATGTCATGTTTTAGCGACTGTTGTCTAGCGTTATAGATCAACTGTGGCATAGTCAATGTGGGCAAGGACATCTTGTTTGGTAGCAGTGTTGCTTTGATCAGTCTTCTTGTGGCGGATGACGGTGCTGCTAGTGGGGTGTTTCGAGGACAATGGTTGGCTCCAAAAGCATTGATGCGTGCTCGTCGAGCTCGAAGCATCCTAGATCGGGTGTCTGGGTCGACTTCAACAAGATTTTTGAGACTATGGACGGTAAACCTATTCAATCTACTCCTCCCTTCGTCCTAGGATATAAGACGTAACAACCTTTGGTTCAAAGACCAAGAAATATATTTAATTATTTTTATCTTAATACTAGTATGATAGCATTGATGTACGTGTATACAGAGAGAACACGCCTTATATTATGGGACATAAATAAAAAACGGTTACGCCTTATATCTTGGGATGGAGAGAGTATAATTTTCAAGTTTTGTATGTCATATTGTCTGGTTGTTCTAGCATTGGTACTAGCTATTTGCTTAAGCACATCAAAAATCATGTAGAAAGAAGGATAGCCAAGTTGGTAAGGTTCAGTCTAGGCCCGCATTCATTCCTAATGGTTCTTTTTGTAATTGGAATTACAAGCCCGATCGCGCATTCTAGTTTGTATATCTTGATTGCTAGGTTTGAGCTTCCTTTAGAAATAGAAGAGGCATTTAATGAGTACATTCAGCGTGTGCATAGTCCTGATTTTGCAAGTATTTAGGCAGACCGCAACTAGAGATTTGGTTAAGTTGTTCAATGAAAGCCATGATATGGTTAGAGATCATGTGTTGTCTTGTGTTTTTTGTTGCTTTAACTTCAGATACTTAGTTTGGTAATGCTAAGGGGGGTTGCACCAGTTTTGTTGCTTATTTTATCACTATTGATTGGGAAATAGATAAGAGAGTGGTAGGCCTTTGGCTAACTGAAATCCCCCATTCTGGTGTCAACATTGTTGAATGTTGTTGAACATATTGCTACTATGGCTGAGGAAAATTGTTTGATTGATAAAGTTTTCTTTGTCACTCTATCTTCAAATGCATCTGTCATGAACACTTTGACACCTATATTTGTTGCTTTCTTGGATTCTAATGCATCTTGTGCATCAACATTGTGCTTGTCATACCATTAATCTTATTGTAACATCTAGCTTGAAGACGTTGATGCCTTGTCGTATGCTTTTAGAATTGCAATTAATGTTTAAAATTACTCTTTAACTAATGCATTTATAACCTCTACATTGCTAGGGGCGTGCGTCCTCATACATTGAGTTTGGATATGGACGTTAGATGGAACTTAACATATATTTTGCTAAAGCATGTCATACCATATAGAAGCACCTTTTATATGTTCCTTGCTTCTCACTATGGTTTACCTGATTGTTAGCCACTTCTAACTGAAAATCATTGTTACATTGCTAAAAGGATTTTAGCGTTCCTTGAACTCTTTTGTGATTCCACTATTGTTCTATTTTGTGTTTGTTACCGCACAATATGATGCACCATATTCAAGAAATTTCTAGCCATTTACATGCCTATGAATTGAAAATGATGGTCATAATCTTAGACATCTTTCTATTCATATGAAGTTCAACTATCTCAAGTACTAGCAGGATATCCATCTATTATATTCTTTTGCATTCGTTGTTGATCCTAGAGTTAAGATGAGAGGTTTGTACAGTGTTCTTCAACTTCTTGTTGAGTCTACTGGCACTGATTACACTTCATATTTTACTGAGGTGAAGACTAAATTGTATAAGTTTGGTACAGCTAGGTCTCAGAGGGCCTCACAACCAGCAAGTCTTATAGGTAAGAAAAAGCAAGCATGGAGCAACTTGGAGGTACTGGAATAGGAGTAGTTGGTCCTTCACCTACCTTCGTGTTGCCAATATGAAAATTAGGCTATGCTATCAAGTAAAGATGGTGTTGAAAAATATTTGGCATGACCAAAACATCGGAGAAACAAACAAAAAGAAGAGATGGTGGGCTAAGTCGGCTAGGCCGTCTTGGTCAGTTCTTTAGTCCTAAGTTGGCTTGGTCAACCCCTCAAGACAGCTAAGTCGTAACTACCCCCATTTTTGGCCTGGCCATAGCACAGAGCCCATGAAAACAGGCTTAGTCGAGTCCCAAGTTGGCTAAGCCGACTTTTCCGCTGAGTCTAATAAGCCGGTTTAGTTTTCAAATCGGTTTTTAATCTATTTTTGATGTGAGGAAATTGGAGAACACGTTTTAGATTTATTTCCAACTTAGGATAAGATCACTCAAACTATATATACGAGAGGGTCACAGCAGATTGAGAATCTCAAATTTCAATCGTCAAAAACACAACACATATCCTCTTTTGTCCTATTTTCTCTCTATCTTCTTGTTCGTCACGTCTCCAGGCGAGATATGACGAGTTCTAGCCCTCTAGGTGGTCTTCCAACCCTATAATGACCTCTATGTGCTCCTCCCTGATGGGTCTACCACGAGGTGTTCTGGAGTCTACAAGATGAAGAACAGGCTCAGCATAACCGACCTCTCGGTCAGTTTCATCGATCCATTGCATTCTTGCTGCAATCAAAGTTGTTTGCAACCGTGGACATACTAGCCCTTACTCGTATGTGACCTAATTTGAAGTCAACACCACTGGCAGAAGTAGCGTTGTGGCTGCAAGAATTGAAGCAGCGAGCAGAGCCATAGCTGACGGCTGCTGGCCTGGTGGATGGTGCTTCCAAGTCCCAAATGGCCAATATCTAGGTGATGTCGCTCCCACGCCTCTAACCGCCACACTCTTTGCCTAGCGCCGCCTCGCCCTCACCGCTTCTCTAGTGGCTCCCTTCATCCTGCAGCTCCATGATGGCGAGTTGCAGGAATGCAGGGGCCCTATGGCACATCCAGCAGCGTGCTGACAGAGTATTTGCATGCTACACAAAGAATCTAGTTGTGGATCTAAACGTTTGAGACACCGAGTGAAGTGGGGCTGTAGCTAGACCATGTAGGAGCAAGAGCAAAGTTCCTTTTTAAAAAAAAAAAAAAGTTCTATCAAACATGACCAATTTGTGAAAACATATATATGCTATCTAGTTTTACTCGGCGTCATACTACACAATACAATTCCATGGTGTGATGCTGCTAGTGGTGATGCGAATGAACTATTTTTGATATGCAATTACTATTGACGTATTTTTCAAGTTTAATCAAAATTAAGGAGGTTTGATTTTGAGTTTTTGACACAAAGTTAAATGAATTATTATGCTTAATTTGAAGTACGAAAGCAGTAAATTGACACATGGCCTCAGCTTCTGACATATATATAGTATCATACAAAGATTGTGCAGCTAGATAGTGAGCACGCAGAGCGAATAGCACTATCCATGATGTCAGCCATGTATAGGATCCGGTGGTCCTGCCGTGTCCTGTCGATGAAGATCGTGTGACGTACGCTCGGCAGTGATTTCTGCATGTGATATATGTACCCATCTGATTTGAGCCGGCCTAATTTGCCTGCTGCCCCGCCTGAGCGGCCGTGCGCACACAGTGTGGTCACTCGCCACCTCATGTCCGTAGTCTAGCTAGCTCTGGCCAGAAGGCGGGCATGGTGAGGGTTGCACTAGTACAGAAAAGCTCATCATTGGCGGCGGTAAACACCTCACCACTGGCGGATCTCAGAGCCGCCAGTGAGAAAGGCCAGTAGAAATAAAACATTTCCACTAGCGGTTGCTTGAGAACCGCCAAAGAAAAAATGCGATTTCTACTGGCGGTTGGTTAAGTCAACCGCCAGTGAAAATGTGATTTCTACTGGCGGTTTACTTCCCCAACCGCCAGTAGAAATCACATTTCCACTGGCGGTTGTCAAGCATGCAACCGTCGATGGAAAAGATTCCAGCCATTTTTTGAAATTCAAATGGAAACCTATTTATTTATATTGAAACTTATGATAACATGCAATGAAATTCTATCATACATTTATATACATCAATAAAAAATCCATTTGCATCAAAATTACATTATATCGTATATACATACTTCAATAGAAATCCATGTACATCATATATATATCATACATATATACACATCTAAAGTTTTCTCTTTTTCTCTAATTAGGAAAGCCTTAATAATCGTCTCGACTAAGATTGAGACGCCTAATATCAGTTAGCGCTCTATATTCTGGCTTTTCTAATTCACTGCTCGGATCGTGATATTTTCCTTTGGGTGGGATGGCTTCTTTCATGATGAATGAGCAGAGATCCTCAACTATGTTGTATAATGCTTTTTCATCGAAATTGGTTGTCGGATTTTTTGCATAGACCTGAAAAGAAAGTATGTTTATAATTCAACATTATATATTTTCACTTGGTAACAAATATTAACGGGATTAGTGACAAAACTTATAAATGACGGCTACTTATACCTTATCAGGATTTCTGATGTATCGTCCATTGTCTCTCATAAACTCGCACACGTAGAACCCACAGTGTAGCGTTCCCGGTGGTTGCTTGTGGCACTATAATGGACAAGTGTATATTGAGTTTTTGAAACGTATTATGTATTAATTGTACATGTATGAGATGCACTTATAAATTTACATACCAGCCAGTTATAAAGTATATCCATTGGCTGTCCTTGTTTAGAAAGGTCATATGGACTTTTCTGAATCTTATAATACCTATATGCCCTGTGTTCTCGAATAGAATCACCTAATTATTATGCAACTCTTATAGATAAAACAAAGCATGCATATATATAGGCTTACCGTTCTAAGATTGTCAAGAATGGTGCATAAACTTCAGTTGAGTAATGCGCGGAGTCTAGTACCAGCGTCCTTCCTTCCCTAGGATAAATTAAAAAACAGATCCAGTGGTCCCTGCATGATCAAATTTGTGATGAGGCATGTGTCATAAAATTCTTAACTTGATGTATGTAAACTCACACTTACCTAAAATTGTAGGGGGCCACTATGCAATGCCTGTTTTTGAATTTTAGCATTGCTTCTCCTATGTAGAGGGAGTATTTGGCTTCAAATTTCTTTTTTAGATCTGCTTTTTTCACCTTAGCCTCTTCAGGTGTTAAGCCCATCAAATCATCATGGCCATCACCGATTATGAACGTGTGCTGTTCCTCGCATATTTTCATTGGGCTGAGATACCCGATCCTTTTTTCTTCTTCATATGTCTGATCTGGACCATAACGCATCTCTTCCCCATCATATTGTATTCTGCAAGGTGCACAGGTATTTGTTAGAGTAAGAAATAAAAGCATGTCTGTTGATTCTGATGTTGTGTCTCATATACGAACTGGCATCCGTCGTCAACAAGCATATCAGGGCCATTGGGGTTGATGTTCGCAGGGTTTATAGCTGGATATGGTGTAGAGCTACCCTCTCCATGCTTTGTCCAAATCAAGTAATCATTCATAAATCCTCGGCAGAGCAGATGAGAAAATATTGTTTGTGTGTTGTCAAAGACCGCAATATTTTTACAGTCTACACAAGGACAAGGTATGTGCTTCATCTGGATTCTCCAAGCATGCATCTTAGCGGCATCAATAAACCTTTTGACCTCTAGTATGTATGATGGATATACTCTTGACAAATTATTCATCCAGAATAATCTCTCCATCGGTTACCTATATATATAACGAATTTATTGTAATCAATGTAATTCAACCATGATTGTTATGAGATATTAATTTACTAACATTTTGATGATCAACAACCACCTCTCTGTATGAGGCGAAAATCCTCGCACTTGTATATTTCCCAAATTATAGACGTTGAGGCCTAAGGTTCGCTAAGTATGAGAGAGGAGGCATGGCAATTAATTAATCAAATCTACCAATTAATTTAAATCTAATAAACAATTATACATAGCTACTTAATTAAGCACTAACCACATCAAAAAAATTAATATAAACTAATAAAATAAAACCAACCAATTAATTGGACTACTATTGAAGAAAGACATAGTAATTAATTAAACAAATTATTAATAATTAAAACACTTCTTCTCTCTAAATAAATTAAACACTACTAATTATCTAAACAAAAATAATTAAAATTAAATCTAATGAAAATGAACCCTAGCAATTAAATAAGAAACAATCTTCAATTTCTTCTCTCCAAATGAACCTATTCATGCATGACACACTAAATCTATAGTGGAGGATAAACTTTAATTAAAAAATAATTATGGCAAGAGCTAAGAGAGACATAAAAAATCCATCTTGAACCACCACATCTAAGCAAATAGAGAGAAAACCCTAGCTTTTTCCCCCTCTCACTCATGGTGAAACCCTAGATCTAAAAAGTGGCTACAATTGAGCAACATTGGCTAAAAAGATGCAAGAGGGGCATAAACTAACCTTTTTTAGCAACCTCCTTCCAAGAATTGAAGATCAAAACCTTTCCCCTTGTATTTTAGGAAATCTGGACCTCCAAATTGCCAACAATGGAAGGTTGGCCTCGAGTTACTGTGCTGGTCGGGGAGGAAGAAGGGGTATTTATAGTAGACCTAGCAATGGCGGTGCTCTAAGCCAACCGCCCGGTGAAAACCGCTTAGCACCGGCGGTTGGCTTAGAGCACCGCCCGGTGATAATGGCTCCATTAACACAGGCGGTTGTCTTAGCCAACCGCCAGTGTAAATGGGCATTATCACTGGCGGTTGGTTAAGCCAACCGCCTGTTAATGGAACCATTAGCACTGGCGGTTCTCTAAGCCAACCGCCAGTGCTAACTTGTTTTCACTGGCGGTTCTGAAGCCGACCAACGTCTTTTTTAACACTGGTGTCCTTTAAACGAAACCGCCTGTACAAATGGATTCCTGGCGCCAAGAGAAATCATTTCTGTACTAGTGTTACTCAACTGAAGTTTAGGTGGTTAAAATTTCAAAACTTATTTTAGCTCAGATGTTCAGATCCTCAGCTAATAGATTCAGCTAAATTTTAGCTGGGTTGAAATAGATAAACTTTAGCAAACGTTTTAGTTAGGCTGTTTGGACCCAAAGCAGTTAAATTTAGTTGGCTAAAATTTAACTGGTAGGCCTAAACAGGCCCTTTAATTTGGTCTACATTTCTGCAATGGCTGCTGAGTTTAAAGCACCAAGCTTCCGCCACCATGCGCTGAAAACAGAGAAGGAACGAACATATATATAGCTTGCACCTGGGTGGTCAGGCTTGATGGTGCCACCTTGGTATTGCATAGCAGCAGGCCATATATGAAGACCCAACCAATCCATTCCATTAAATTTTTTTTCTACCTCTACCCCTGTGGCCAGTTCACCTTATAGAGGGGTTAAATAACTATGATCAAGTCACTTATTTCCATTTCAAATATGTACCTTTTTATATTTTAATACCGCATATTCAAAAAATGGTACTCCCTCCGTCTCAAATTATAAGGCATTCCAAGAATCTTGGAGAGTCAAAATTTTTAAGTTTGACCAAATTTATATAATAAAATAATAATATTTATGACACCAATTAAGTATCATTAGATTCTTTATTAGTTATATTTTCATTGTATATCTATTTGATGTCATAAATTTTTGTACATTTTTCTATAATTTTGGTCAAATTTAAAAAAGTTTGACTCTCCAAGATTCTTGGAATGACTTATAATTTGGGATGAAAGGAGTACAAGTGAATTGCATCATTAATTTTCTATGTTTTCATAAATATCTCTGAATTGAGGAAAGTTGATAGTATTTAGATGGCTAGAGGGAGATGAATAGTCTATATAGAAGTTTTCTAAAAACACACAACACTAGAGCAAAGGTGAGTAGTATATAAGAAAAGATCCTAATAATAGCCACTACTTGCTCTAGCTCCCCTATACAATTCTAGTAGCAAGTGATTTCTAGTCTAAATCACAATAACCACATAATCTACCAACTACACACAAAGGCAACTCTTGCTAGCTAAACTAGTGAGCAACTAAGAAATAGCTACTCTACCACACAAGTTCTATTGTCGGAAGAATTAGCTCCATCTGTACCTAGCAGCTACCCGTGTAAGATGAATCAGATGGTGGCACACAAGACAGAGGTTATACTAGTTCAGGCACATGGTACCATGCGTCTAGTTTGTTTTTGTATGCTCAGTTACGGGTGTTGCTACTCTTACTTATGCGATAGAATATAGAACATTTGGGATCCCGATGGGGGGTACTCATTATACAGTGTAGAGGGTAGAGTTACGGTTAGATCCAATCGGATAACATAAGAGTTTTCTAATTCGTTACATAGAATGTGTGTTCTTACCTACTTCTCACCTTGCTCTCCTACAAAAATCACTTTGTTAGGAGACTCGAAGCTCTCAAAGTGGCTCTCCTATAAGAATCACTTGTTACACATGCATGTGGTGCTCTTAAAGCTGCTAAGCGGGATATAGTTGCTAACAAAAAAAAAAAGACTCGTGTAGTAATTAGAATTTAAGGTGACTTAGGTAGCATATGGATATTCAGCGTAGGTTTTTCGTCTTCGACTTTCAAGTAGCCATCGTCATTTAAGAAAGCGAATCGGCTTCTCCCCTTTTTCTTGTTTTGCTTGGAATATACTGGAGTTAATTTGGGTTTTAATTTGTTAGAGTTGCTCGATGATGGCTCGATTTATTTCGTTTGTCCTGTTCACCTACTAGCTAGAAGTGATGAAGAAAGAAGTCTTCAAAACGTTGGACGCCCATGGAGTCATGTCAGGTTCACTGGCCTTTCGGCCAGCTTCTTCTTCCTACGTCGCTTTTGCAGTTGCAGACAGGATCAGAAAGGTACCTGTGTCCTGGTTCAGAGACGTCGCTATCCATATGTGTTGTCGAGGCCACAGCGCGAGTCGGCTGTGTGGCCTGTGTGAACTGTGAACATACTTCTTTGTTTTGAGCGTATTGCGGCTTTTGCTTTACCATGCATATATATCCACGTGAGGAATCTTGAAGCTTCAATTTGTCAGTACCATTTCATCACGAGGCTGGAGATCTATATCATGAATAGATAAGTATGTAGTACGAGGCTGAAGATGAGGATAACGATATGCCGCATGCCGGTAGCAATGGCAATCTTATCCCTTTGTAGGTGTAGTACATTCGACAGAGATCGATGGAGGAAGGGTAGAAAATTCCATCCATAAAATCATGTATAAAATTTTACCCGTTATATTAGATAAATTGTGGTGATGAGAATCTAGAAAGTGATCATCCATTATTGTCTATAGAATAATCTCTATAAAAAAGTTCATGCTGAAAGTGAATCAGGAGAGTTATTTTATTAGCTCTTAGCCTTCTTGTTCATTTCAGAGAACCATGTATTTCTTATAATCAACACAGAATTGTCAAAAATAAGTTAGCATAGTTTCGTAAAATAAAAGCTAGCATAAACTTTCATAGGTTCAGCTTCCATGCCATTATGGGAGCTCCGTCAAAACAAACCCTAGCTCGTATACCCACGCGAAACATGTTGCCAATGAGTCACCGTCAATGTGCATATATCTAGTTGATGTGTTGGTACTACATAGGAAACGAAAAAGGAATATGGGCCCGCCCAACTTGTGACATTTGGGAGGCTTAATATAAAATGAACCGTGGCAGCCAATGTGTTCATATGTTTCGAATAAGCTCGTTGCTCAATCGATCACACAATCACATCCACAAGATATGCAAACATAGCTTCGTTTCACCTCTGTCCGTTTGACCTAGCGAATGTGATTCACATTCACCTATCTTTTTTTTAATTTTATGTGTATATATCTTACTTGTTATGTATATACTCCCTCCGTCTCACTTTTCCGTCGTTTGAAAAGCACGCCCCTCTCATAATTGCACTTCCCAAGCAACAAAGCTCGTGGAACAGAGGGAGTAGATCTATATTGAAAAAAAAAAAAACTACATTATCTTCTCAATCCAATATTTTTTAATTATTTCTCGCCCCCAAAAGTAAGCAATTGAGCAACGCTAAATTTGTAGCCTTTAATCTGCATGCGACGACGGACCCCCACGTTGTATGTGTAGTGCTGCACACCATTCCCGTGCCGTGTATGCTAGCAATTCAGTTGTATCAGTTCAATGCGTGTAATTTGGGAGAAAGGGACCCAGGGTGCATTGGAACAAAACAAAAAATAAAAGCAGCGTAAGTATCCCAAAGAAAAAAAGGAGGAAGAAGAGACCCACGGCGACCACAAAACAAAACAAAAGCAACTGTTGCCTCCAACCTTCGCGTTATTAGCACGACCACTCTAACTAATAACTGGCCTAATAAACCAAAAATTATTGAAACATTGGATTGTTTTGACGTATTATAATTAATTTCACTTTCAACATTCTAAAGGCTCCATTTTTCTTCGAGCGCCCGCTGCCCCCACCGCTCGTCCATGTGGGGCTTGCATCTCGACTCGTCTGATGAGTGCTCCTACCCGTTGCTGCCACACAACGACTTTGACAGCAGTCCCAATGCTGACAACCTCGGCCCATGCTAATCAATGCTCTTGCCTCCCTCCCACCTGGCTCCCCTGTCACCAAAGCCACCAGCGGTGGTGACCACGGCAGCGCGAATCGGCTCTGCTCAACCGTCATCCTTTCCAGTCTCCACCACCACGGTGGGCATGGGCTGCCTCACTCACTGTCGCACGTACAACGGGCTGGCAGTGGCAGCGTCCCTTCAGGCCACCACCTAGGCAACCCAAACCTCAAAACCCTACCTTCAAACTCCCATATACTCCCTCCGTCCTTTTTTATTTGTCGCCGTGGGATACGTGCCACAAATTTGAACTTAATTTATAAAAAATAAGTACAATATTTATATCTCCAAATAATTTTATTAAAAAACTAGATCCAAAGATCTTTCCGATGATATTAATTATGATACTAATCGATAATATTTATTATTTATTAAAATTACCGACATTTATGTCTCGGGAAAGCAAAGCGACAAATAAAAAGGGACGGAAGGGAGTACTCCTTTCCTTCGCTGTCTGAGATCTTCCATATCTGTTACGAACAAAGCTTAAAATTCTTCTGGTTTGAAGAAACAGCACGCAATAGCAGCGTGGCCGTGAATAAACACATACGTTGGATGAGTGATGTGCCATCGGCAATACATGTCTGATGAACTGCAGATATTCATCGGACCACAAGAAACCTGTATAGGTTCAGGTTCAGCTGCTGTCGAGAGATGCAGGGCAGGATTACGGAACACTATCCAGGGTATTGAACAGAATGGACACGATATCTCAGAATCAAATCTTATCAATCTTACTATGCCAAAAACATAATCTAAAATAAATTTGCTGATCGAAACCAGATACAGTTAGCATTTACAAAAAAAAAAAGTACAGTCATTCCGCTAACAACATTTAGACGAGGTTAACAATGTTGTGCAATTCGCCAACTCCAGAGGCTAATTATCCTGAAACAATTCCT
The DNA here is from genome assembly GCA_015844335.1 of Chrysopogon serrulatus. Taxonomy (NCBI): domain Eukaryota; kingdom Viridiplantae; phylum Streptophyta; class Magnoliopsida; order Poales; family Poaceae; genus Chrysopogon; species Chrysopogon serrulatus. The sequence goes on along the minus strand of JADLZL010003109.1, from coordinate 78,802 downwards.
GCATGGTAACTTTTGAATGTTCCTGCACATTCCAGGTTAACAAGACTCCCAGACATGGAGGAGATCAAGCTCATATCAAACCCGGGTGAACTTACAACCTTCTAAATCTACATGAAATGAACAGTGAACCTGCAAAAAACTTGCGGCCGCAGCCTCATGCACACAATTCAATCTTTGGCATATAGTTTCCCCATCTTAGCAAGTTGGCAAGTACATTATTGGAACTTCAGTCACCAATACTCATTCAGTTTTTAAAGCATTGGAATATGTGCATCAGGTCAAAGGGTTCAGTAAGATCATGAGCATGCTCTATCGCATTTTTTGGGTCATTGTGACATAAATCAATATGACCAAAAAAAACTTCAAGCTAGTTTAAAAGAAGTTCCAGGTACCTAAAGTTTCAGATATTGGCTTCTACTCACACCAAAGTACATATATTCTATAACCAATTAAATTAGAAAGCTTATATTTAAAGCACCAATTTCAAATTGGCATAAGGTTCTAACTCAAAAAAAAATGGTTTGAAGTTAACATAAACTTGCCTGTGCATCATGACGACATTGTAATCGAACAAGTACAGATGTATGTTCAGCTAGCTAACCTCAGTTCAACAATGCTCTTGGGGTCTGTCTGGTTCAAAGCCTGCTAGGCAGCAACACAAAACCCAAAGCCTGGGATTGCATGAAGAGCCAGGCAAAGGTGCCTGGATTGAAACCAAACAGGCCCAGGCAGGGGGTGAAACTGATTGTGTTTTAGTGGCAACTTGCGGGGTACAGGTGGATAAAGCAAAATGTGCAATTCAGTGAAATGTTGGCAGGCAGGAGTGCAGTATGGTATATCTAGTTTCTGATGCTACTTCCAAAAAGGTCATGTGGTTCTAGTAGTTTTGCTTTTATTTAGGATGACAGTCACATATCACTGAGATGGAAGTAACCCACATCTTCCGTGGAAAGGCAAGTAACAGTTCCCTAGGGGAGTAGGGGGGTTTTCAATTAACATATTCCTGGCTTTTTGGGTGGCACATAGGAAACAAGTATTTCAACAAAAAATCACTAAACTGAAGCAGGTTTCAAAAAAGCAAATACATGCAGTCTCAAATGCGACCTTTCAATACATAGGTTCGGAACATTTACGGCAGGGCTAAAAACACAGGCCCAGAGGAAGACACAAGTAATGTAGTGTGAGGAATAACAGGTGGTCTATGGCATCCGTACAGGTCCTCTTAAGCAAAGCATCCAGGTTGGGCTCTCTTGGTCATCTGGTTTGGGAAGGGGCTCCAATAAGCAGGCTCCAAACTTCAATGTCTTGGCTGTTTTTAGTACGGGAGGGTAGCAGGGGGGCAGGGGTGAAAAGAACAGGTCCATCAGATAGCTGAGCTGGGTTCAATGTGTTCAAAAGGCAAAATAAAAGGCATTAAGGTGGGCAATGGACAATCACATAATCATTCTGATATATCAAGAAAAAGTTGGAGAACCATACCTGCTTTATAAAGCAATCTAAATCCTAATAACCATGACGCTTTCCATAGTGAAGAGAACTATGACCAGACAACCTGATGGAAGTAATTAGCAGTTACAAAGAACTGTGTGAGCACAACTGGAAATAAAAGACATGAAACACAGAGTTGCCATATACAGCAATGTACCAAACTGAATTTCTATACTGGCGATTCAAACATTGTACAGCCATCCTTACCCACTACTAGAGGAGCGGCCACTGTATCCGCTGTAAGCCCCATATCCTCCTCCAGGTGCCTAGAGGAAGTTTTAGTTGGTTACGGAATGAAAAATTCTAATAATAAGCTATCACAAAGAGTACAGCATGAAATATGTTATACCTGGGAGCCACCATAACTTGCATAGCTGTCAGAAGGAATCATGTCATCTGATGTACGAAAAGCACTTGAATATAGATAATGCCCAACAGGCTTAGTGTCTCTGCTTAGATATTTTGGTTCATCCGAAACACCAGCAGGCAAAGGATGGTAAGGGATCACAGATGGAAATGCAGATAAAGAACCCTCTCTTTCAAAGAAATTGGCTTTCAGCCTTGTAGCTATTTGCACAAGAGCATGTCTTGCAACATCAAGGCCTCCACTGATCTGGTGCACAGGCAAAACGGTATAATGAAAACCTGCCATAACATATAACCACGCAAATGTCTAAAAAATTTAACAGCAGAATTCAGAAAGCCCAAATTGCTACCTGAACCATCTCTTCATCATCTGCTGCTACTTTTGGAACATTTTCTTTTGAAAGAATGCGTATATTTGCTCTGGATGTTCTTCGTATCTCAGTAATGATTGAACCACCTTTGCCAATTAGGCATCCAATACGTGATGTTGACACCAGCAAGCGTGTTGTATATGACTGCTCAGCTGATTCTGAATCACTTTTCTCGCTGCATCTAGGCTGCAAACGAACTGCAGCATCAATCGTTGGAGATACAGGATCCTCAAAGAACTGCATGGAACAGTAGACATGGTTGGTCAAGAAAAGCAACTAAGAATAGGCAAGAAGCCATAATATAAGCATATCAAAAAGAGAAATCACCTCTTTCGCAGAAACTGTAATTATGCAGTCATCATCAGGGTCCGAATTGGAGCTAGCCACTTTGATTAAAGCCCCAGATTCCTGCCTAATCTGTTTGATAATTCCACCACCCTTCCCAATTACACCCCCAACATTTGCAGCAGCACAAAGTAAACGCAAGCTAAACTCCTTTGCAGAGCTCTCATCCCTTCGTGGTTGGTATAAAGAGGACCAATCTCCTGCCACATCACCTTTGTAGCCTCCATAAGGAGGAATTACTGGAGCGATCCCTACAACAGGTGCAGTAGAGGAACCACCAAGGTGGGTGCTGCCTGGATAAGGTTGGGTCAAGCTGGATGCAAGAAGATGCTGTGACTTGGATGGGTTGTCATGGAGGCGAGATGACACTTGATGAAGTGCCTTTCTGACAACTACCGTGTCCCCAGATATCTAGTGTCAAAAATATTGGAAGTTTATCAGTAAAGAAAACTCCAACATCTTTTCAAGTTTCAGTAATAAATAAATGGTGCAGACATTTAACAAAGAAAGATACCACCAGGATTATTAAAAAAATAGTAAGGATAGATACAGACATTCATACACAGTACAGTTTGTTTAGGTAATGTAGGAATTGATGCGAGGAATGACCAACCTGGAGAAGTTCATCGCCACTAATGGCACATGCAGGGATATGATCATTACTAAGCACGCGTATCTGTGCACCAGTCTCACTGCGAATCCCTTGGATGATGTGGCCACCTTTTCCAAGAATGCATCCAATCTGGTCTGATGGCACAAGCAAGCGAACAGTAACTTGAGGTGAAATTTCTTCACCGTCTTCGTTACCAAGATTCTCATCAGTGGCAAGCCTCTCATGAACTCTAAAAAGGGCATCCTGAGCAGGGCAAACCTTATCTTCAGCATCATCGATGGTATTAGTTTTCCTGCTTGAGCTAAATATGGTAATAACTCGCTCCTCACATCCAGGGACACTCTCGCCAATCCTGATCTTAGCTTGGGTCTCAGTCCTCAACTGCTTTGCAATTTCTCCACCCCTGCCAATGATACTCCCAATTTTTCTAGAGGCACAGAGGTAACGATACACAGTATCATCAGGACCAGGGGCATACGTATCATCACCAGGATTTCTTCTCTTACCGCCTCCATTTTCAGTATAATCAGAGTGGCGCTTTCCATGACTGTTTCGGTGGCCAGCCATTATCTGGAAGTAGGGATAAAACTGTCAAAAACACAGAACAGTGCACTGAATATGAATAAACACAAACTTAAATAGCAGTCCTTTTATGTTACATATAAAAAAGTTGACATTAAAATCCCATGAAATCTCTGAACTGCAAAATAAAATACCATCCAACCAAAAAAGATGACGTATTAACTTAGGCATACATTAATTTCTTGTTACAGTACCTAGGATAACTGGTTTTTTTTTTAACACTAGTGTTAGAAAGTCAACATATCATGTTATCAATATGCTTAATAATGCATGCTGTTTCTGAACCAGGGAACGGACGTTTCTATGATAAATATCACATTTTCAATTTAATTAATTACGTAGTCCAAAACCGAACCAAAGCTGCGCAAAGAAACAAACACAGAAGGGTCAAGCACACGCATCTGCTAATAATCAAAAATCAATCTCTATTTGAGTCCTTCCTATCAGGAGGGGAAAAATTCCATCTTGCAGGCAGGGGCGGAGACAAGTGGGGCGTGCAGGGGCCAGGTCCCCCTAACGTTTCACGGTCTTCATTAGATATATCTCTTAATCATTGTTAGTCACTAGTAATTACTCCCTCCAGAAACACAGGTACCGCGCAGAGTCTGCCGGATAGTCTCGAGAAAATTTGCATGGACACATGCAGGGACGTTTCATCTCCTCGCACCTTCCGATACTTTCACCCATTTGATGTGCAGAGGTTGCTTCCTACCCTCCCAGACCTTTTGCCTCATGTAACAAAAATTATTCTGTGACATTGCCACTAAAATCTGGCGCAAAAAATTCTTTCCTCCCGTGCTCCAAAATTACTTTCTCCTCTACGCTCCAAATCTATTTCCTTACCGTGCCAGCAAATTTCACTCGCCGGTGCGCTCCTTTCTCTTGGCGCCATTGATATATACTTCATCGTCCCATAAATTTTGTCTAGGCTTGATGCCCTGACGAGTTGCACCCCCCACCCCAGGCCCCCCGTGGCCCTATCTATGGATCCTGACTCCGGCATATCCTCATGCAAGGAATTCCCAAATAATTGACTCAAACTTGAGATATCTCTACCACACCTACGCTCCCACCGACGAGATCGAACCACCAGGAAGGCGACGAATTGGCACGAAACAAGACTCTAGCGCCCGGATCTACGTGGTGCGTACGCCTAACTAGGGCCCGCCGTAGCGGGTTGGGCGTGTGGCAGATAGGGCCCGGGGAGGGAGGGGCACTGACCTTGGCGCCGCCGGACACGGCGAACCCTAGGCGCGATGGTCCTGGGGCAGCGTCGCGAGGAAGACGATGCGGCAGAACGATGGATGCGGGATGCCGCCGTAACCAGGAGCTTGCGATGGACCGAGGAGAATGTAGGGGGAGGGACACCGACCGACCGACGAACAGGCCGAGCCGCCGGTGGTTGCAATCGATCGTTTTGTTGCCACGATTCACGAGCTCTCCCTCTGGGCTACGTTTCTTCTCATGGGCCGCGTGTGGTTTCTTCATTTACCGGCCCATCGATAAAATTTTATTACTGCAGGTACACAGCTATGACTGACATGTTCCCGTACCAGTACCCATATACCCGCAGCATATCTATGGCATGGGTAGACATTTTTACCCGTTAGAATACCTACAGTTAAAGAATTCTTTCTATATCCACCTCTTTATCAGGTAAAATCTGTCAAGTAGTTGAATTTTTAAGTACTCATTGCCATCTCTATTAATTGCACCGTCACATAGAGAGTATTGTTTTCTTGTGGCTGATGTCCTACACCATATGACACTTGACACCTCAAAGCTCTTATGGTATTTGAGGAATGCAGGACTCTTAGAGACACACTCTTCCAGGACTACAATATGGCCAAGTGTGTTTAGGCACTCGAGTGTGGAGTTCTTGTGCGAGAATCAACAATTGGAGACTCATGGATGGTTGGCAACACTAATACAATCACTATCATAGGAAGACTTGACAAGAGTGGTCGTACCAGTATGGGTAATATGGTACGCAAGAAAACCCATATAGGTGTCGTGTCTACCGGTGTTTCATCGACAAGTTCATTTAGGAGTTCTGCACCAAAGGTAGTAGACAAGGAAATAAGAAGGCAGTAAGTTTCACCCAACTAGTGGATCCCCCCTCCAACGGGCTGTACAAATATCAACATTGGCGTAGCTCTATCAAAGAAGGTCTGCAGATGGCTCGGTTGATGCGGTGGCGAGGGATGACAATGGCGTGTTCTTGGGAGTGTTTGTTGGGGTGATTTCAGGCATAACAGACCTAGTGTAGTCGAAGCCTTGCAGCTGGAAAAGCATGTCGCTAGCCATAGGTTCCCCAAGACGTATTATGGATTTAGGGTTGACTGAAAAAATAGTGATGCCCACAGATGGATTCAAAGTAATTTAGATCTTATGAGCTAACTATTACCTCAACGAAATCAACTCCGAGCTAATTATTAGTCGATAATCTTTTTAGCAACTACTAGTAAATATGTCCGTGCGTTGCTACGGGTGAACATTATATTTTTAATTCTTAATTTTTTTTCTCTCCCATTATTGTTTCTGACTTAGAGCAAGGCTAATAATATAGTCTGCTGCTGGCTATATAGATCTTTACAGCCCACCTCTCAACCCACTCATACAGTGGTTTAGCTCTCTACTTAATATAATATCACATGTTTTTTTTTGGTTCTTGTGCCTAAGTTGACTATAAACTTACAACCTATTGATAGATTTCATGGATCGTTCTAGCAGTGGAACTAGGGGAAACATGATTCATAGTAATAGAGTATGTGATTCACAGTACATGTTGAAGATCCTAAACATCATCTACTAGACAAAGGCAATAGAACAGGGGTGAAGTAGTGCAGACCGTCGAACGTCGGAGTAGGTGCCGCCGGTGAAGGGTTCAGTGGAGCAGTGCCATTGGTGGCGTTGTCGTCGGCCGGCGGCGCCATGAGGTTGGAGAGGAGTGGTCGCGCAGCGAGGTCTCCAGCGGCGGTGCGACGTCGAGGTCCTACAGAATGACGGCGGTGGGCTTCCCGCTGCTAGCAGCGCCTCCGATCGGTAGGGTTTCATTGTGGAGAGTGGCGGCTCGGTTATCGCATCATTTGAGCCTGTGGCCCCCCACCTCCTCTTATATAGGCACTGTGCGATGGGGCCCACCAGCCATGTCATTGGGCTGAGCGTCCCCGATCAGGACTGTTGACAGTGGATAAGGTCAATATTTATTAGAACTTTAGACTCAAGAGGATACATGAATGCACACTAGTCTAGAGTTTTAACTGACAATTTCCATGAGTTTTGCATATTCCATATTTTCTAGGGACTTTTCCAGAAAAGCTTAAAAGAGGGATTAGAGTGCATATTAATCACGAAACTTATCCGCCACAAAAAAAATCAACATCGGGACGTGAGAAGGATCTAGAAGACACCCAAAGCAACCGGGGGCCAAGAGGCCGCCAGGTGGGGCCGGTCGGCCCCACCATGGCGCCGGGCGGCGCCCACCATTAGGATTTGGTGCCCCTTCTGGAAGCTTCCTCCACCGCATCTCCTGATGCATCTCGGCCCTTGGTTAAGTCGGTTTGATCCTGCGGCGCACGTTCATCCCACCGGACTATAAATATAGGGGCAGACCCCCCTGGAGAGAGCCAATTCATTATTCACCAAGGCCTCAAGCCATTAAGCATCAAGAAGCCTTCTAGTTCATCAAGAGCCTTCTAGTTCATAGTTCTAGTTAGTTAGATTAGAAGTAGAGGAGATCTAGTTCTTCATCGGGATCTGGAGCCTCCGGCGTCTGTCTGGAGCGCAGGAGTTCGATATAGTTCTAGTTCTTTCTTTCTTATTGTATTCATTATTCTGATTAGGGAGACATTATTCTTAATAGTTCATATGTTCTTGATTGCAATAGTCATTGTCTACTTTGATTATATGTCTAGTATAGTTGGTTTGATCTTATTGATTTCATGTAATTGCTCGTATAGCGTTTATCCAAGTGTACAATGGATAGATGATGGACAATATGTAGACGTGGTGTCTAGATATCTTGTTTATCTGCGAGTGCATCCTGATGTGCCGGGACGTGTAGTAGTCCGCGTAGGTGATAGCTATGTTGGTTTCTCTGTAGTCCACCCTCCGTACGTAGGACAGCAGGACACGGTCGCGAAGTTGGATGATGACTCTGTTTCACATCCTTCCTAGATGATGCCCTGTTACATGTGATCATGATGTAGGGTTAACTTAACGATGATTACTAGATGTAATTGCACTAATTAGAGTTATTCATTGATGTAGTTATAGAATTACCATAGACAGTTATCTCCTTAGTTTATCCATTGGCTAACTATGATTATGACTAGAAAGTGCTCTGATGACTATCAATATAATTATGATACTTGATTATGCTTATCACCTGTATTTATCTATATTTACCTTGTGACCTCTGCCTGTTATGAGTAGAGTAGATGACATTGGTAATATCACTTATTTATTTTATATAATTCCTTATCAATATAATAGATTAGAGTTTATTACAAGCTTTCCCAGTGGTATAAATATAAATCGACAACCTGGTAGAACTCCCTAGGTAAAATGCTACAATGGTATAATTATCTGTCCGCTTGCAGAATCGATCTTAGTTTATATTCATATTTCTGCCTAGTCATATTGACTAATATAAACATGTAAACCTATATTTATTCCTTAGTATTATAATTAGGGATGACAACTTAATTTATGCTTAGGAATGCTAGTGAATAAGTGGCCAGTTGCTAATGACAAGTTAATTTAATACCATGTGTTTCTAATCTCGTTAATTAGTAATGACGTTAGAAATACCAACAAGTATTTTTGGCGCCGTTGCCGTGGAAGGCACAATAAACTTAGAAAATATTGATAACATATATACAAAATGGATAAAGTCATATTACCAATCGATCTCTAACTTAAACTGGTACACCCTTCTTTTTTATCATTTGCTTATCTTATGTAGGGTGATGAATGAATGGTTTTTCTCTTCCAAAGAACTTCACTGACGATCCAGAGAAACTCTTTAGAAAGAAGAAGTTTGTAGAAGCAAGGGACAAATTCGAGTGACCATCAAGAACACCCATTACTGCTCAAGCTAGCTCTTCGGAGGAGCTAGCTCCAACACTGGAAGAAGAATTTAAAGAACAAATAGGAGAAAAAACAGAAGAGCAATTGGGAGAAAACCTAGCTCCTGTGTTTAAAGACATGGCTGAGAAGACACTGCGTGAGTTCTCTCGCCCCAACAACAAAGAAACATCCGACCGACCAAAGCAAATCAACACCGGGAGAATGGATTTGAGCTCAAGCCTGCTCTCATCACCATGGCTCAAGCCAGCCAATTCTGTAGAAAAGCTCATGAAGATGCAAGTGCACACTTACAACAATTTCTAGAAATCTGTAGCACCTTCACGATCAGAAGAGTACCAAGAGATGCTATTTTACTCCGTCTTTTCCCGTTCTTATTATTGGGGAAAGCTAAGCAATGGTTCTACATCAACAAAGACAAGAACACTACATGGGACCTGTGCTCAACCGCTTTCCTGGCGAAATTCTTTTCTACCGCCAAGACGAACGCTCTGCTTGGGAAAATTACAAGTTTTCAACAGCAACAAGATGAATTATTCACTGAAATATGGGAAAGATTGCAGAACTACATAGAAGACTGTCCTCATCATGGAATAGAGGAGTGGCTATTAATGCAAACTTTCTATCACGGGCTTGTCTCTAGCACCCGTGAGTCTATTGATGCTGCAGCTAGAGGAGCTTTTCTGTCACTTAAACTCTCAGATGCTAAAGCACTTGTTGAGAAGATGGCATCAAATTCAAGCTGTAATGAAGAACGTACTCAACCCCGCAAGAAAGGTGGAGGAATCTATCATCTCAAGAAAACTGACATGGTCACTGCCAAGCTAGACCTCATTATGAAGAAGCTCGATATAGAGAAGAAGGAAGTCATGCACATAAATGATTCCCATATGACATGTGAAGAATGTGGAGACTATGGGCATTCGGCTATCAGCTGCCCTACACTGCAAGAGGATGTGAACTTCATCAACAACAACACCTACTATCGTCCTCAACAAAACCAAGGATGGAATCAGCAACCTCGATAAGGTAATTACCAAGGTAACAACCAAGGTAATAATAATTTTACTAATTATAATCTTCCACCTTTAAGAGATTTAGTTGTGGTCAATCTAAATTGTTAGATCAAATGTCTAGAAAGATAGCTTCAAATGATAAAGCACTAGAAAATATAAATACTAGAATGGACATCTTTGCTTCTGCTATAAAGAATCAACACAGCTTTAATAAAATGTTAGAATTATAATTAGCTCAGTTAGCTGCTGCTGTTCCTCCATTTGAGAAAGGTAGGATTTCAAGCCAACCGGAAGAATTAGAAACTGCTAACCTTGTTGATATTCACAATGCAACCCAATATCATATTGAGCCTGCAGATGTACAGTGGATTAACCATTCTCTACCTAAGAAGATGGGAGACCCTGGAAGTCCTATCATTCCTATCGCTATAGGATGTCACAACTTTCCAGAGGCTATCTGCGATTTCGGCGCTAGTGTCAACATTATACCCAAGGTAATCTATGAGAAAATATTAAATGATCCCCTGTTGTACACAAACATGCGTTTGCAGCTTGCAGATCAGTCCATTTGCTACCCTGAGAGAGTACTAGAAGAAGTTGTCATCAGAGTGGGACAATCATACGTCCCAGTTGATTTCGTGGTCATAGAGACAGGAGTAGATGAGAAGGCACCCATAATTTTGGACAGACCATTCTTGTGCACAATAAAAGCTATCATCTATACGGAATACGCCAAGATCGTCCTATCCATTAGGGACAAAAAAGAAAGATTCGCGTTCAAGAACCACGTCCTGAAAGCTCCTGCAGCCCGAAGCAATTCTATCAACAAGAAAAGCAACTACAGCAATCAGTGCCGAAGAAAAGAAACAATAGAAGCAATAGAAGGTGGAGGGAGATCAAGCATGCACCTGAAAAAACTACCCAACTAATTACTGCTCTCAATACAAAAAATAATCATATGTTACCCAAACCATTTCCAATAAAGAGAGGTAATCCAGTTGTACCAATCATTGAATGCACAATCAAAGACACCACTTTTGCCAACACCATCTGCGACACCGGATCAGGCTGCAACGTAATGTCAAAACAGGTATATGATGATTTATTTGATAATTTACCTTTATACCCAACATATATTCAGTTGCAGATAGCGGATCAATCACTAAGATTCCCTGAAGGAGTGGTCAAGGATGTCATTTTAAGAATTCAAGGGCAATATATATATGTAGATTTTCTAGTTCTTGATATGCAGGGAGACAATAAATCCTCAATCCTTCTGGGAAGACTATTTCTTTACACAGCCAATACGAACATCTACATCGGGTCCGGACAGATCCACTTCAACTTGCCTACTAGAAAGGTACGCTGTCAATTTAGAACACTTGTTAACCAGGAACAGATCAGGAAGCAACGTGATAGGAGAAGACGCCAAGGCCGCCGTCAGCCTGTCCAGCCTCATTGTAGATGGAAAAAATTTCCTGGCAAGATTGTAAAGTATGAAGACTGCTATAAGGAGCAAGAAGAGAACATACAAGCACCACGCTAGAGTGAGTGGGAAGCGGAAGCTGAAAGAATGGACCAGATCGCCAAGACAGAAAAAGAAGAGATCCTAGCACAACTAGAAAAGTGGGAGAAGAAAAACAAAGCTGAAGAGCTGGAGCTAGAGAAGAGAGAAGCAGAAGAAACAGAAATGAGATGGAAGGAGAAAGAAGAAGCACGTGCTGCACCACCACGAGACGGGAAATTGACTGAGGTAACCTCAAACGATGAACCCACCAAGTAAGTATTCTCCTTTATCTAAGTCCTGTCGGTAGACTCTAAATTTCGTACCCTAGCTATAAGGTTAGAATGGTAGTTATCTACTTAAGTTCACTAGTAAGTTTACTTTAATGGTAGCATAATTATGTTTACACATTAAAATATAAAAATAATAAAAATATCTACTGCATTATTTATTGCATCACAAATTCATAAGCCCCATGTGAATAAACTTATGGTAACTCCCGTAGGAATATTTACTGTGGTGGCATAAAAATAAAAATAATAAAATATAGCATTCATATTTATTTCCTGCATCATAAACAGAAAATTCAAAAAGAGAAATATGAAATCCTGCTTAAAACTGGCAACGTAAAAATTTGCTCATAAAGATAATCAATTACTCTTTGGCTGATCACTAACCCGTTATTAAATTTGAGCCTCGAGTTTTGGTTTCCTTTTTTATGAAGTGTATTTATGCAGGAACAACATCATGACAAGGAGAGAGTTATCAGTGGCAACCACCAGACCTACTGTTGGCTAGCTCGCTCTAAAGGACATCTACACCAATTATCGCAAACATCCAAATTTTGCTTGGGGAGGAGCATCCCCTAGTTATCGTGACTACACCTAGGCGATTATCGAGTTTACTTTATATAGTCATAAAATACCAAAAATACATGGGCACATAAAGGTCCACAAAGTCATAGAGTCTTTTGTTGGTTTATTAATTCAAAATGATAAAAAATATATAATTATTCAAAACCAAATAAATATTTAGTTATATATATTAGAGTATATTTAAAGATAGTTTAGGCTAGAGCTAATTAAAAACTTGATGAACATTAAAATTTGTCTTGGAGATGATGAATAGTTGCTCTATTGTCATTCTTGTCAAGTACCTAATTGTCAAACTTAAATCTTCCTGAGTTTTAAACATTGTTGTTTTAATTAGAGAATTTACTCTGAACCTTAATTGTGGAGGCATAAGCTTGCGCTGAGTCTAGGTAGTTGATCGACATGATTCATGAAGGCTGAGCTACTATTTATCATATTCCTAGCATTACTAAGTTTTAGAGGTTTACTTTGAAAATTTTTTAATCTACATAATGAGCTCTTGTATGACAAAATGTGAATTCCTACCAGAGCCAGAAATAATATCTTTAGAGATAGAAAACCTTTTCACATTTAAGCTACTTGCTTCGAATTGAGTTCAGTCAACCTGTGTTGTATACCTTATGAGAGTCTTGTCATGCTTTTAAAATCAAGAGCACTTGCACACTCCAGTCCACATATGCATTATTCCTACCCTAGGGATAATCGCGATCATCCATATATTTTCCATCCATGTTCATCACAAAAATGTTTCTCTTCTACACTGGGAGAAAACACCAAAAATATACACCCCATAGGAAAACCCTTGTTATAAATGCTCTAAGTCCTCACTGTATCTCTATACTTGATTATTGTAGGAATGCATGTGGCAATTAAAAAAAGGGAGTGAAAGATGGATAAATGTCCCAGCAATTAAAACAATGGATATTAAATACCTGCCTTCCTTATTTAAAATAATAAAGATAGCCCATATTTTTTCTGAGAAAAGTTTCAAGAGAGTTATTTTTAAAGAGTAAAAGTAGAATTAGAATTAGCCACAAATACCATACACACACCTATCCACCATAATTCCATACACATGCATATCTTGGTTTGATTGTATGCCTCGATTCTCTATGGATCCATTAGTTGACTTTACAATATATGCATTGCAAGTATGCCTATCCTTATTATTGTCGCTCCTAAAAGCTCTACTATATATCCTTAGCTGTAGGAGGCATAACATCATTAATGCCTCAAGAGAGAACCATAAATACCACATACACTGAGGGACTTGAGGGTGTCATACAATTAAGCTCTGAGTTTTATTTTGAAAACCTATGAAAAACTCCAGAATATTAGCATTGCGAAAAATTCGAGACATAGCGCTTGACCTAATTGTTCTATCTTTCGATTGCTCAAGACTTATGCAAAAGCTGTGAAGCCCTATAATTAGAGGAAAAATGGGTAAGTTTGAAGGTTAGAACGTATACTATTTAATCCGGAGGAAGATCTTTGTTTGAAAGCATGTGTGCTTGAAAAGTATAACAACATTGTAGCAACTCCTGATCCAGATATAATAAAAATTAGGTTTAGTTTGTTTGCCAAGGGACTGGCAAAAGGTAAGCTTGGGGGAGCTGCTGACGGTGGATAAGGTCAATATTTATTAGAACTTTACACACAAGAGGATACATGAATGCACACTAGTCTAGGTTTTAACTGACAATTTTCATGAGTTTTGCATATTCCATATTTTTCAGAGACTTTTCCAGAAAAGCTTAAAAGAGGGATTAAAGTGCATATTAATCACGAAACTTATCCGCCACGGGAAAGATCAACATCAGAACGTGGGAAGGATCTAGAAGACACCGGCAACAACCGGGGTCGGGGGAGGCCGCCAGTGGGGCCGACCGCCCCACCATAGCACCGGCGGCGCCCCCCCCCTTTGGTGCCCCCTTCTGGAAGCTTCCTCCACCGCATCTCCCGATGCATCTCGGGCCCTTGGTTAAGTCGGTTTGATCTGCGCAGCGCACGCTCATCCCACCGACTATAAATATAGGGGCAGACCCTTCTTGGAGAGAGCCAAATTCATTATTCATCAAGGCCTCAAGCCATCAAGCATCAAGAAGCCTTCTAGTTCATCAAGAGCCTTCTAGTTCATAGTTTTAGTTAGTTAGATTAGAAGTAGAGGAGATCTAGTTCTTCATCGGGATCTGGAGCCCCCTGGCCCTGCATGCGGAGCGCAGGAGTTCGGTATAGTTCTAGTTCTTTTTTTTCTTATTGTATTCATTATTCTGATTAGAGAGACATTATTCTTAATAGTTCATATGTTCTTGATTGCAATAGTCATTGTCTACTTTGATTATATGTCTAGTATAGTTGGTTCGATCTTATTGAATTCATGTAATTGCTCGTATAACGTTTATCCAAGTGTACAATGGGTAGATGATGGACAATATGTAGACGTGGTGTCTAGATATCTTATTTATCTGCGAGCGTACCCTGATGTACCGGGACATGTGGTAGTCCGCGTAGGTGACAGTTATGTTGGTTCCTCTGTAGTCCACCCTCCGTACGTAGGACAGCAGAGCACAGTCGTGAAGTTGGATGATGACTCTATTTCACATCCTTCCTAGATGATGCCCCGTTACATGTGATCATGATGTAGGGTTAACTTAACGATGATTACTAGATGTAATTACACTAATTAGTGTTATTCATTGATGTAGTTATAGAATTACCGTAGACAGTTATCTCCTTAGTTTATCCATTGACTAACTATGATTATGACTAGGAAGTGCTCTGATGACTATCAATATAATTATGATACTTGATCATGCTTATCACCCGTATTTATCTATATTTACCTTGTGACCTCTGCCTGTTATGAGTAGAGTAGATGACATTGGTAATACCACTTATTTATTTTATATAATTCCTTATCAATATAATAGATTAGAGTTTATTACAAGCTTTCCCAGTGGTATAAATATAAATCGACAACCTGGTAGAACTCTCTAGGTAAAATGCTATAATGGTATAATTATCTGTCCGCTTGCAGAATCGATCTTAGTTTATATTAATATTTCTGCCTAGTCATATTGACTAATATATACATGTAAACCTATATTTATTCCTTAGCATTATAATTAGGGATGACAACTTAATTCATGCTTAGGAATTCTAGTGATAAATAAGTGGCTAGTTGCTAATGACAAGTTAATTTAATACCATGTGTTTCTAATCTCGTTAATTAGTAATGACGTTAGAAATACCAACCAGGACGCGAGTCAAGGCCCAAGTGGCCGTTGGGCCATCTTGGTGGGAGATCAACCTAACATTCTCCCCCTTGATCTCTCATCATTCCTATCATTCTTTAATTCCTTACTCAAACTTAAATTTCAATCATTCTTACTTCTGTCTCATTTCACCACAGATTAGTGCATAGAGCGTGTCTTATCGTCACAGCAATTAGTGCTATTAGACTAACAGCCACAATACAGCTCTCTGTGTTGAAATAGATTCTTTACTCATTCTGGGCCTTTATTGTCCGAAAATCATAGGCTATACCATAAACCCATGTCGACTGTGTATTCTCTGAACACACTGGGTAGTAAGCCTTTAGTGAGCGGATCCGCATGTATTTCTTGTCACATAGATGTTCAATGCTTTTAGTATGATTTCGGACTTTCTCCCTTACAACGTATAATTCAATGTCAATGTGTTTGGTGGCACACTTGACCCGTTGTTATAGGAGTAAAATTACTTAAATGGTTGTTGTTGTTGTCAGCCATTATCAACTCTGGGTACAGGTTCACTCAATCATTTTCCCTGTCCTCCAAGCCTCATAACATGCCGTAGCATAATTTTTCTTCATTTATGATATCACAACTATTTCTTTTCTTTGGGGCTTTTCCACAATAAAGCTCCAATAGCGAGTGTTCATGATTGTGGATTTCACTACACATCTCGCTAAACTTTCATCCTCGTACCCACAACCATTTGAGAGTACTTGATCTTTCTTATTCAACATGAGGCTATAAATCCTTTTAAGACATTCTTTATTCTATTCCAGTGATCTATATCTAAATTGGACTTCTGCCAAAACATCCCGGATGCGTGAAAAATGTCAGGGTAACTTCTTGCTTATAAGCATTCATTAAGCTTCCAACAGCTGAAGCATACTGGACGTCCATTTGATCAATCTCATATCGGTTCTTTAAACACTTAAAGTTCTAAAATGTATTACCCCTGACTATAGGAACATGCATAGGTTTACTCGCTTGCACACTTCATTTCTTTAGATCTTTTCTAAGTATGCCATTTCGATAGCTGTAACAACCGTTTCTCTTATCTCGGTAAGTTTCAACTTGAATGACGCTTCACCGAGATTATTCTTATTGAAAAATTGAGGACAAAACTTCTTTTTCTCTATCAGTGGATTAACATCACTACTAGCGAGCAAGATGTCAACCACATATAGAATTAGGAAATTAATTCTCCATTCTTAAATTTTGTATAAATGCAATTGTCCTCTACATTCGGTTCAAAAACCCAATCTCTCTAATTGATTCTTCATTTTCAAATTCTGTTTTCTAGAGGCTTGCTCTAATTCTTATGTTCTTATCCTTTCATGATAAAATCATTGGATTATGCCATGTAGACTTTTTCATACAAATCCCCACTTAGGAATACTTTCTATACGTGACTCAAATCATAATGTGCCACCAAAACATTCATTGTAATCTCTTCATTCTACTTGCGTATATCATTTCAATACATGTCATGTTTCATTTCTTTACACATTCCCTTTGGTGCCACATTTCGTCGTGTAGACCCTTTATAGCCTACTGTTTTGGCTCCATTAGGAATTTCTTCATGAGCAAGTGAGCGTATCTCACGGCTTCTTCAAATGAGGTGGAATTCCCCTCATGGCACTTCTTCCATATGGGGCTGTTCTTGCTCCTCATTGCCACAAGGCAATTGTTCTATAGGCTCATGTATTACAAGATCCTTGTTTATTTATTCATCTTCAACAGATGTTGAGCTAGGTATCTACATACCATGCTCCCCCAGATTTCTCCATCTTTTGTTTATTTTTGGGTTTAATCTTTCTGCATCTAAGTATCTTTGACTATGCTATCTTCCCATCAGAACCATATATGGTCTAGAAATTTAGCTATTTCTTTACTTAGGGGTATCATTATTATGATCATTGTACTCCCTCAAAGATCACATTTATCTTTTATAGATCACTCTTATTTAGAATGCACACCATGCATCATATCATCTATAGTTTTGGGAAGTATCTGTCTTCATTAATATTCTTATGTCATAAATTCTCCCCCTCGAAATGTGGCAATGACTTTACTACCACAATTTCGATACCATTCAAAACTCTTATGAATGAGAAAACTTTTACAACTTCTTCATTCTCATGATTGCTTCATGTAAAACAAAGTTATTTCTCAAAACTTTAGGAGTACACTTTTCTCATTTCTTTTTATGAACTCAACCGAGTCTTTAAATAATTCTCCAAGTCACACTTGCATGTCATTCTTTTTTTTTTTTTTGGTTCATATACAGTCTTTCTTCTCCTACCATGCAGGATAAGTTCTATCAAAACTTTTGCCCGCCATGCGGGATAATTCTTTGCAAGGGACATAAATGCCAGAATTAGCTCTCAGGGCATATTCAATCATCAAATTCAAAATAAATTTAAATACTCTTTAATACGCAAGCTTAATCCAACGTTGGTCAAATTAAACATGCATATGACATATTATCTTTTATATCATAAAGGTTAAATTGAAAAATATGCAATTTATTACATCTCTTACCATGAAGATTGAACAAACAAAAAAAATTTAAATTCTTCTTCATAAAAGGTAAATAAATGATATTTCTTAAACTGATCTCTTATTATTCTATCTTCTTTCTTGGATCAATTTCCTTGGATTCTTTCTTTGAAGCCATTCTTGAAGGAGCACAGTTCTTCATGCAATGACCTTCTTTCATACAAAATTGAACTTTTCATCTTCTGAGTCACAAGTACCCAGCTTATTATCTTCTTCTTTTGCCTTCAAGAATGGGAGCATGGAAACATGCAGTTCTTTATCTGAAAACAAACATTAATCAATAATCAATAATAGGCATGAAATAACCCTACGTTGGTCTGGTTAAGGGCATGCACATTAAACTTTCAAAACTTTCAGTTATCACCATTTGTCTGAAAATTATCAAACAATAATTATCAATAATGAGTGTGAAAATAACTCGACATTGGTCTAGTCAAAACCATGCATATTCATTTCTTATATTCTTTCTTTCTATTCTATATTACCGTTGGGTAAAATAGAATAAGACTTCATTCTTTTTTATTAATTCTATATCACCGTTGGGTAAAATAGAATTTACGTGTGCAAAACTCAATGAACTCGAAGCATGATAATCAATGTCATTGTACTGGGGTACTCTTCATTTTCTCAGGAACATTCAATAACAATAAATATAATTGCTTATTCATCAAAACTAAAATTACCGTTGGGCAAAATTAGAGATAATTCATAAATTCATCAATAAACAATATTATCAATATTGCTATTAATCAACACTAATCAGACAAGTATAATATTACAATTTCTGAAATTTCATATCTATTTTCAAAAAAAAAATTAAATTCTCCCTTGGTTCAAATTTAATAATGAAAAAACAACACAATAATTTCAAGTAGGCAACGGAAAACATGAATAAATCTCTCATAAATTCTACTTTTCAAAAGCACTTTCTTTATTCATCTTTTCTCTGAAAAACTATGCACGTTGGTGCAAAATTTCCCAAGAAAACAAACTCAAATTCTATTGAAATCAATCAAAAATTGCTTCTGAAAAATGATAACCGGATTCAAACTGCTGGCTGTTCATTTGGCCCGAGTCCAACAAATGGCCCATGCGACCTCCGTGTGCGTCTTTGCGTAGCCAGACCAGCGGCCTAGTAGCAGGCGGGCCCAGCCAGCGCACAGACACGCTCCCCCACCCAGGCCGCAACCCGGGCCTGGGCCGGGGAAAGAGCCAGCGGGCCCTCCACCCCGCCGGCCTGCTTGGCCAGGGGAAATTAATGCATAGTTTCATCATCAACAAAATATTTTGGAGAGTCGAGGTCCTGCAGAATGACGGCGGTGGGCTTCCCGCCGCTGGCAGCGCCTCCCTGATCGGTAGGGTTTCATTGTGGAGAGTGGCGGCTCGGTTATCGCGTCATTTGAGCCTGTGGCCCCCACCTCCTCTTATATAGGCACTGTGTGACGGGGCCCACCAGCCATGTCATTGGGCTCAGCATCCCCGATCAGGATGCGAGTCAAGGCCCAAAGTGGCCGTTGGGCCATCTTGGTGGGAGATCAACCTAACAGCTATTTCTCCTTTCTCTCGCCTCTCATCTCTCCTCGACCGCAACATTCAGTCTTTTTGCAACCCTCCATAATACTTGCTCTAAGTTGATGGCCCAGGCTTATCAACAGCCTAAGAAGTTCGACATCAGAAAGCTGCTCCTAGCACTATAGGCAGTCCGCTCAGGCAACAAAGTCTTTTTTTTGAGGAAAAAATCAGCACATTCATAAACTTGCCATCTAGTTTTAGGGAAAAATTATCACCACACTGCATACCATCCAGTTTTGAGGAAGAAAACAGCATTCAAAAAACGGCATGTGATCCAGTTTTCATGAAAAAATCATTATACAGCCAACAGCTTAAAGCATACCCGAGATTCGAAAAATAGTTCAAAAATTAGCTAAAAGTTCACACTTCCAAATAAGATCTATTCTAGCTGTCCCTTTTTTATTAAAAAACAGCCTTAGCATAAGTATCTGCTATTCTATTTCAAGATTTTCTGTACAAGAAAAAAGATTACAATCAGCACTGACTACAGAGCAAATGCTGGTCCAGTTCAGTGCTAGTTCATCTTTGATTTCTTCACCTAGGAGACATGGAGGCACATCTACTTCTCGCCACTGCCAATGATCTCAAGTGCTTTGTTTTGGTTACCTTGGCTGGGAGGTTGTTCCCATTAGGACGCTATTTTAAATACTCCTTTTCCATCAGAATTGAAATAAGTCATGTTGCAGGTTCCTAATTACAGTTAATGGTTATGAATGGAGACATGATTGACTTTTATCCATCAAAAATTTTCTGCTCAAACGCATACTACTCACCCTAAGCCTCTAATATAATTCAAGAAGAGTTAAATGCACCAGAGATCCATTAACTTGTGAGCAAGTTTCAGTTAGGTCCATCAACTTAGAAAGTGATCTTTTGGATCCATCAACTTGTGAGCAGGTTTCAGTTAGGTCCATTAACTTAGAAAGTGGCTTTTTAGGTACATAAACTTTATATGACGTATCACTTAGATCTATATCCCTTCATGTGGACTTCTTGCACTGACGTGTCCTACTAATTTGTCCATCTAAAGCAGCTGTTGACCCTTCATTTTAGTAAACATGTTGTGTGCGAGCGAGCAAGTGCCGCCTCCACCGATGCGGGCGCGAGAACGAGCCGCCACCATGGCCAAACGGGCGCGCAGGCACGCGAGTATGCTTGCGGCGGCCACGCAGGCGAGCGTCGTTACCACTGCGGCCCCGGCGTCGCCGCCGAGCCGCCGCCACGCCACGGCACGCTGCAAACGTGCCGCGTTGTGGCCACATGGGCCATTCTATTGTAGCACCTGATTTTAAGAACAAAACCAGATACACGCTAAATGTGAGCCCAGGAAGTCAAATCTCACATATAGCCACAAATAGAGGCAATATCAAAAGACAATGCTTAATTATAATAGCGTATTAATAAAGAATATAACCTTTAGATAGCGAGCAATGGAAACACACTCGATCTTCAGGCGAAGACTCCACACCACAGGGACAGCTGACTGGTTGATCACAAGCCTATGCACCTCTAGACTCTAGCAATCTGGTACCCATCCGGGATTTTCCAAAGTAATAAAAAGTAAAGGCAAGCCGAAGTATATGTCGTACTCAGCAAATATAGCATGGGGTTCATGAGGCTCAAAAGGCTGACAATAGTTTACTGCATTTAGCTTCTAAATAATTAACATTTATGGCATTATTACCAACAAGGTAGTAGTGATTCCCATAACCACATGATCAAGTGAACAAGAATAAAGAATAATACATAACAATTAACAATATGATTAAGCAACATAATTAAACATCATCCATCGGCTCAACTATTCCGTAAGAATCCCCAAGGCCGCCTGGGGCACGCGTATACCGCTTTTATTAAACTCTGCTGGAGTCGCCCTTTTGCCCGAGGTGATCGGCCTCTTGCCCACATGGGCCACTATGAAGCCTTTCAAAGGTTCATCTACATGGGTGGTTTCCGTGTAGAATCCCCTTCCAAATGGTTCACACCGTTGAGGACAAAAAGCCACGCTTTGTTATGAACTCTTGCGTCTTTTTTCGGTAACCTCTAACAAGCTAGGTG
This sequence comes from Chrysopogon serrulatus, assembly GCA_015844335.1. Lineage (NCBI taxonomy): Eukaryota > Viridiplantae > Streptophyta > Magnoliopsida > Poales > Poaceae > Chrysopogon > Chrysopogon serrulatus. The sequence goes on along the minus strand of JADLZL010003109.1, from coordinate 57,090 downwards.
CTAAAGCAATCACCCACCTATAAATCCCGGTGACCACTCGTGGCCATGGTGGCTTGCTCTAGATCTCTATGACAATAATAAAATCATCTTTTAATGGCCCATTATTCATGTTACGGTGGTAGGGCTCACCCATATGCAAATATCCCATGGTCATCAAGTGCCCTCATGGTAAAGCGCAAAAAGTCCACGTGGAGGGATATGGACCTAAGTGATATGTTATGCAAAGTTTGTGAACCTAAAAAGCCACTTTCTAAGTTGATGGACCTAAAAACAAAACCACTCTCACAAGTTAATGGACCTAAAAATTCACTTTCTAAGTTGATGGACCATACGAAGGTCATTAACTGAAACTTGCTCACAAGTTAATGGACCTCTCGTGCATTTAACTCATTCAAAAAAGAAAAACTTAAAGAAGTCGGCCCATGCGTTGCTAAGAAAAGTAATTATTAGAAATCAAAAATACTATTCATTTTTTATATATTTATATTTATATTTATACATGACTAAAATAGGAATATTTAAATTGTGATCACATTTATACATGATAAAAAGAGGACCAAAGTGTATGTCTATATTCATCATTCATTTGAGGTAAGATGAAAGAAAGGTAAATAAATTTAAAGTTATTTCTTCTAAAACTAACATATTGGCACATTCAGGGTGAAACAAAAGCTCTAGACCTTAACACTTACTTGTTCTTGTGCATGATGATTGATGCAATGATTACACAAAAGCATATGGCATGCATTCCTCCATCTAAATTATTTTGCATAATCAGATCACTACTCACAAATCAAGAAAAACTGATCTAACACCAGCCTAAATTCTAAGCACCATAAGTACCTTCTGCAGAATGCAGTGCATCCAGAACAGTCCAGTGATAGAGGGGCCATCTAGACATGCTTTCTCTACAAATTTCATGTGTTGCTTTGGATTAACCATTAAAACTTGAACAAAGCTTTTTAATATAGTAATTGACTACTAATAATAGATTAAAAATCATATTGTCAATTTTGACCCGTTGCTAGTGTAGGAACTCATCAAGTATTTAAAGGCAAACAATAATAGTCCATTAGATGAGATTATAGTTAAATTCTTTTTGTTGAAAAAGACCGTAGTTTAATAGCTTTGATCTGATCCATGATTCCTTACTCTTAGATGGAAATGGGAATGGCTCTTTTTTTTAGCATGGAATGGTAGCGTGGTATTGCTAAGTTTTAGCACAGCCTAAATAGCTCAACCTACTTAAAAGATAGGATACATGGCCCTTCCAAAATCTAGGATACATGGACCTCTTTTTTTAACTCATTCAAGAAAACTGCTACAACTTTAGTTCCTTGTATATTAGTCAATCATGACTAAAATAGGAATACTGTCACCTATTGGCTACACTATGCCCCTTCTAAAACTAACATATTGAATTCCAAAATATATTATCCTAATGCTTGCCATGAGGCCATCCCTAAATAGAGAGGCACGGCAGAACACAACCATTGGATTAGCAAGTTCAGGCATCTAACAATCCCATTCTCCAATGTGACTCATGAGTCTATAGAAGTATAGAACCATAAAAACACAATTAATTAAATTGGCAACTTTTAGATAATGGATTCTTAGCAGCTAACTAATAGTTAGATGAATTATTAGGTCAGGCAAAGAAAACTTCCATAGGGCCACAACCTTGATTGTGAAGCTAATCAAAAGCATCACCAAACATGGAGTCATAGACAAGACTTCTTTGTGCATGAGCAATCCCATTCTTTATCTATGAGTCTATGCCATAAAAACACAATTAATTAAATTGGCAACTTTTAGATAATGTTCTTAGCGGTTGAAAATTTCCATAGGGCTACATATGCTTATGGATGCATTGGTGCGGGACTGAGAAACACATCGAGAGCCAAAGGACGATAAACATTCAAATTCACATAGATATTAAGCTAAGGATAACTTGTGCTCAAGGGAGCATGCTTTCGAGCAATAAATATTCAGAGATGATATACAAGGATCAGAACAATACCTTTTCTCTGTACATGTTCTTTAGTTTAGTGGCCTCCTCATCTCATCAAGGTTCTGATTCAGTTCCCACATCCACACAACTATTTAACCCTCTCACTGCAATACTGATAACCACTTCACTCCGCACAAACAACAAACCTTTGGAGGAAAAAACCAAAAAAACAGATACAAATTCATTCGCTAATCACTCTTAAGCATTACTATTGTTGGTATCTTTGAAAATTACGTTGTTCATGGAATCAATTCGACATATGTGTCTAATCAGGCATACTTTCAGACTCCAATTTGAAAGAAGGGGAAGAAATAGCATAATGAACAAGATTCAACAGCGAGAAGCAGACCTTGTTTGTTTTGTCCAGCGATATTAGGAGTGCCTGATTGCACAAATATGTCAATGAGAAGAGCACAAGAGTGCCTTATGAACTTCAACAAAGATTGATGTGTATTCTTTTCCAAGAAAAATCCTCCATCCTTGTGCTAACATAAATAGGGGAAAAATAAGTTTTTGTTGGAAGAACCAAGCTTTCGTTTTGTTTCGATTCCTACTTTCTAGAACTCTGACGGCAATCAACAAGAACTTCGGCAAGCTCCAACAAAGCCGGACCATGTGTGCTGATTATGTTGATCCATACCTTACTATTGACGCTGGAGGGAGATGGGGCCAAGACCGAGACCAGACCCGGACATACAATGCAGGAAGCAGAAGGATAAACCTCAACTGGCTTGGACAGACGGGAGCATGTGTAGCATTGCAGCACGGCATTGGATCGCTGACAGTAGAAGGACGGACCTCGGTTAGCTCGGATAGTATGGATGCATCTCGGTGGTGGCAGGGGGCGGAGCTTGGTGACACAACACTGACAGTAGGTTAATTAGTATCGTCTAGAGTTGCATATCCACATAGAGTCGCATACTAAAATTTTCAACTTGCAATCCTTACAGTTTAGTAATAACAAGAATAATTGTACTCCAACAAATACAATACAATCATCTACATATATATAACTTAGTTCTAACATATCACAATTCCAAAACCCAGCTAATATCCACAATAATAAAATATGAAAGGCACAGAACAAAATTACCGTTTCTTCTCTGAAAACTTTTTCCCCATGGATAGTTGCTTGTGCTTGTCTTCAGCATTGCCTTTCGATTCTCCGTGGTTAATTTCAATCCAGCCAGACCAAGATTCAAATCAAACTTGGCAAGGTCGGGTTGGGAATAGAGACTCCGCTATTAACAATGATTAAACTTGTTTTAACAAAAAGATTCATGGGCTATTATATAAGAGGGGAGAAAAAGCAAAAGAGAGAAACCTGTAACGAACACACTATACATCTATACCTAATAATAAAGAGATAAAACTTTCAGCCAATTTTCTTGGGTTCAGCAATTTTTTCGTCCAACAATTTTTTCGTCCAGCCCAGGCTACTTTGGGTTCACCCCGCCTGTAAAGACTCCCCGGCTCCAGAAAAAAAAAGAAACCGCAGAACACCCACGAGTCCACGACGCTCCTCCTCTGCCTTGACCTAAGACTCCCGGCTCCGTAGAAGGGAAAAAGGAAAAACCACAAACCAAGCGGCACCAGATCTTCCCTTCACCGCGCAACGCATCGCCGCGCGATCGCCCCTTCCCGCGCGCCACCGCAGCGCTTCCTCGTCGGCGCTCGACGCCTGCACGCCGCTCAACGCGACAGACCAGCTCAAGCACAACCTCCATGTCCGCATCCTCCGGACTCAGCCACGCCGCCATCCCAACCGCACCTCAGCACCGATGAGTACGACGAGCCCTGCGCCGCCTCCTGCTCCGGCTGGCGGCCGCCGACAGCCGGGCATGGTGCGGGCTCGCGTGCAGCAACTGTAACATTCTAAATGTTAATCATATCACATTGCATTTGCATCAATGCATAAGCATCATTTTGCATTTGATTACAAGCAAAAGCTATTGCAAGTTTCTATGTGTGCAATATATATGAATGTTAATAATCTTCAAAAGTGGGTTAAAAATGTATAGAATTATGGTTGAAGTAGAGTTTGTATACAACTTTTTGTCTGAAAGTGCTCACATGTGATGATGGAGTTAATTATGCCCTTTTTCATGTTACTAGAAAGCTTATATCACAAGTATATGATTTATTTAGTTTTTAGGGTTAAGCCCTAAATGAAAGTTGTAGTACAAAATGTATGCAACAACTTTTATTTAAGGGTCCAAGGCTGAATCCCATCCTAAACTGTTCAAACAATGACCTTAAAATTGAATTTGAAATAAAATCAGGATAATGACTTAGAATTTTCTAAGTCCCTGGTTTCAGCAGTCAAATTCGATTTTCAGGGCTGTATAATTTAGTTTTTCCTGAAAAAGATTTTTACAACAATTGCATCATTGGATAGTGCAAGGTTTGTACTTCAACACCATGTAATTGGTTGAGCTTTATTTTAACTAATTAGTTCTTAATTAATTGCTAAAATAAGCTAAACACTGCAAGTGCTTCTCTGCTTAACTGAATGCGAGTGTGCAGTTTGTTTTAGTATTGTTTAGCACTTTATAGTTTGCAAACTAATTCGAGTTAGGTTTTGATCCTTAAATAAAAGCTGTAGTCCACACATCAGAGAGCACAACGGTGGAATTGGTTTGTAGTTTGGCCACTCGAGCAGAGAGTTAGAGAGAGGGAAATATCAGGGTTTCAGTCAATGAACAGTAGCAACAGCAACTGCAGCTTCTCGTCGCCAACACCGTGGCCGTCGCCGTTTGGCTGCCGCTGCTGCGCCATGCCTGGTGCTTTAGTCGAGTCGTGCTGGCCAGTGTGGAGTGGAAGCTCATGTCCTTGCCCATACCCCGCCCATGCCGGCGCTGAGAGCCCGCCAGCTCGCCGTCGATCTTTTTCCTTCTCCTCTCTGTTCACCGGCACCACTCCATCGACTTCTCTGCAATTCACGCACGACCAGGCTTTGCTGGACGCACGAGTGAGTTCGCGACCATGCTAACTACCTTCCCATGCCATCCTTGCCTATAAATAGCCCACGCCGGCCGCCGTCACCTTTTTTCTGTTTTCTGCTCACCATTGACCGTGCTCGCTTCATCTCCAAAATTCACCACTGTTAGTTGATCACTGTCCAATTACACGCTCCACTAGCTTCGCCACCTTCTTGCGAATCGATTGTACCTTGTAGCACCGACTGCCATCGACCGAGTCGCCGGAATCGTAGTCTTCTTCCTCGCGACCGGCCGGAGCTCCGTCGAGCTCACCTCCGCCGCCGCCAGGGTATTCTACCGAACCGTTCACATGGTCAATTGTTGCGCTAGTTTCGCCTTGACATCTAGATCATGATCGGCTCGGCCTTGTTGTCCTTAATATGCAGACCACGCCGGAACACCACCGTGCCACCGAGTTCACGCCGCCGGAAGTACTGGCTCCGTCGACGAACCCCCTCTGCGTAGACCTGACTTGTATAACGTGAGCACCATGTTCGCCATCGATCACTAATGGTTGCTGGAACTTTTAATTTGATTCTACAGTGTCCTAACTGCCAGAACGCCGCTCGCCGGCGAGCTTAAGCTCTGCCGAGCCGCCGCCATGTGGTCAATAGCGTAGATAGGTTTCTACCGTGCGATTGGAGAGCAGGATGTGTCCACGATAATGTTTTGCGTGCAGCCGTAGCCTTAACGCCGCCAAAGAAGCAACCGTTGATCGCCGCCGTTGAGGCCGTGCGCCGCCGTGCCGCCATGGCCGTCGGAGTACGCGCCATGGTACTCGGGGAGGCCAACCAAACCCCTAGGAAGATGCGCGGGGTTACCCCGAGCACGCCGGTGCTGACCTCGTCGTCGGTGACCTCGCCGTCGGCGAGAAATCGCCGGTCAACAGCTGGCGCCGCCGCGGTCAGCTCGGAACTACTGTTCCTGACCGCCGGGGCCCACTTGTCAGCCACCGCTGCACTGTGCGCGTGGGAAGAAGCACTGTGTGCGTTTTGATTTAAACTTTTCAGAAAAAGATGAATAGTGCTAACTTTTGCTATTTTTGTAGAAAAATAATGTGAGCTCCAAAAATTATGAAAATTTTTGTGTGACTTCTCTATGATGGAATCTATGTAGGAAAAATATAAAACTTATGAAAATAATAATTTTTGTATGTTCTAAAATTTCCCCTTTTAATTAATAAATGGATGTTCCTTGCATTTTCTAGAATAAAATATTGATCCAAAAATCATTAAAATTATTTTGCATCCATTTCATGATAGTACCAATCTGTACAAAAAAGTTTGAGATGAATTTGAAGATGTTTAATAAAATCATTATTCCCAAAATTAGAATAAAAGAAAAAGGAAGTTTTGATTACATGAGTATATCTATTTTGATCACTCCAATTTCATATCTTGCTGTGTTACTATCATCTGGTACTGTTTAGCCTTGAGGTGTTCCAATTACATAATTCATGCCTAGTTATTTCATGTCATGATAATTAGGATTTAGTAACATATATGTTGTAGTATTTCCTTTTAAAAGAAAGCAACACCATAATACTTGTGTGACCTTCTAAGTTTGCACATTGACCTTAAATCATGACATCTTAATAAGTTTTATATTCCCTGGGTAGTAATAAGAATCCTAATACACTTGTTATCAGTGGATGCTTGCTACTTTGTGGTAATTAAATCAATTCTCCTAGAGAGGAGATATGCACCTACTCTGTGTGATTTAAAAACAACTAATCTTTAGCCTCTTTTAAACAATCTTGATAATATAGTATTGTCATCAGAGAAAGAGAATTGCACACATGGAACCTTATGTAGCTTTTCATCATTACCATTAACATGATCATCGCATCATGCATCATTTCATTCTATAGTATGTTACATTTATGCATCCTATATGCATTCTTGATATTTATGCACCACATATATTCATATAGGATCCGAGGGAGAACCTACCATCGAGTACACCGTGATCGAGGAGGATCCGCAGGAGTCAGCACCCGGAGACGAAGGAGGAACCACTGATCCACTGCCGGAGTGCCCGAACCACGGTCCCTCCACTTTTCGCCGAGGCAAGCCCCGGAGCATCCTATTAACCTATTCTATTTGAAATGCAATTACTTACTCTTATTTGCTTTACTTTATACATTACGCTATAGGAATTGCATGATACCATTGTTGCATGAACACCTTGTCCACTCAAATATGCCCTTTTTATTCCACTAGTTTGAGTAGATAGATTTAATGCTTAGCCATGCCTAGATGATTAGAAGACGGATGATTCCTATCATCCGCAACCCGAGGTTGATACTTGTGATGTCCTTAATCATATGGTGGTTAATAATTGGAGACCGGACGGAATTTGGTGTTTTCCGTCTGTGTCGATTAAGGACCGAGCCGTATTCTGGATCTAGGTGTGAGATTGAACGTACCTTCACCTAACCACCGAATAACTCGTTTCGACGGTGAAACTGATTAGCCTATTCGAGGTGGTTCTTGAACCGCGTATGCATTGTTGGGAGGATTGGAAGGTGGAAGGGTATTGGTCCAAAACCCTGCATGACTACGGGCTACGGGCTGAACGGGCATGACTTGTGAGGACGCAGTACCATGAGCTTTGCAACCGGATTCAATTCCATCTTTCGAATAGAGTGAACAGTGACTCGAGCAAGCTTTGGTCCGGCTTGCGAAGGTGTGTGATACGGGCTTTACCCAGCTGGTGTAATCGATTCGAATCGCCGTCTCTCCCGAATAGTGAGAAACTCATACCTTTTCACAGAGACGTAGTTAAGAAATGATAACTAAATGTTGAGATTGAAAGGACTATATTTTGGTACCCCAATCAATAGAAATGATTGTTATAGATTTAAAGATAATGTAGCCAATACAAAGATAGTTATAAATAGCTAAAGTACACTCGGCTTTTAACGATTGAAATAAGGATCAAGTTTAGTAAGCAATTTTCCGCAAAGCTTGCTAGCTGACAAACCTTCCTTTCATACTTGTCATGTACCCTTGGAGCCTTTATCTTTTTCCCTGACGGGTAAGTCTTGCGGAGTACAATTGAGTACTCAGGGTTTTACCCATCGTTGCAGGTGACATGCTATATGAGGGTTATTGCATTACGTGTTATAATCCTGTGGATGACGTGGATGAGTAAAGGCCATCGGGCTTGGCCATATCTATAACTCCATCACCTTGCTTGTACATGAGGTTTGAATAAAACTGGTGATGTAAAAACACTTATGTTATTGTAGTTTGAAATAAAGTCTACTTTGATGTAACATATTGGAACCGGTGTTGTAATAAGGCTCGATGTATAATTATTTCCGCTGTACTCTGTATGCTGATGTATGATATACCTTAATCATGATCCTGGATGTACGTTGATTTACCGAGGTCCTTCGTGACACTCGGCAGACTATCGGGTTCGTTCGAGAAGCGGTGTATGCGTGTCAACGTTATTAACGGGGAAAGTTACGCTTAATCTCGGATGGATTGATCGGTTCTGTCACAGCAACCGCACCGTCACCTCGGAGCTCCGCACCATGATCGATGCGGTCCTCCTATAGGGCGCCCTTCCCTTGTCTTCCCTTCTCCTGCACTTTACCGGTGGTGAGAATCACCAGGTATGGGAATCCCATCTCTTCCCTTCCTACTGTGTGAAACGGAGCCCGCAAACCATCTTAATCTGATTGGCTATTTGTATTCTGATTCAAAAAAATGGGCTATTTGTATTCGGTTCTGATCTAATTACATGTATTATGCCTGCTAACTTCAATCCCTTTCAGTTAAATCAACAGAGTACCAAGAATTGCAATTGGTCTATTTTTTTAACTGCAGATGTCAAACGGTTCTCTGATTTGCTATCCACGTGCTTATTCAGAGTTAGCCTTTTCAAATTCTACTTTTTGTGGTAATTAACCATAATCATACATAACTAGCCTTTTGAAATTATATTTTCTAGAGCCGTTAGCTAGAATCATAATTCAGAAAGGAAATGTAGTGCACAACCTGACTCTTACATGTAGATAACAACACAGTTGAAAATACATGTCCTTTTGACTCTGCATGAGAATGCCATTTTTACTCCCATATAATATATGTATCTGTAATGAGGGAATATGGTTTAGAGGAATGTTTAAATCATATCGGAAGACTATTTGTAGAATCAATTCAAGGTTAAGGTATGCTTCAAAATAATATCCTTGCTTTAACCTTGATGAAAAAAGTTTTGAAATAGTGATGAATCATTGAAAGCACGAGCTACAAATTAATCTTTAACTCTTAGGCAAATACTATCCATACTTTGATAAATAGTATATTCTTTTTTCGTATGTGTTGTCTACTAACCCCTTGCAGAAAAGACATTACGAGAGAAGCTGTGAGGTCCGAAAGAGTGAGAAAGGAGTACAACATATAAGACAAGATGCTAATGAATAACCCATGATACAAGAAAAAAGAGAGAAGACCATTGAACTTCATTTACCCTTCATCATGCTCTAATAATGGAGGTAACATCTTAAGATAAGTGGTCATTAATTTCCTCTTGATCTTAGTATGCAATAAATGAAAATACAACCATGTTGTAGTTACAACTTAATTTGATCAACCTGATTAAACTTAACATGATTTGTTCTCTAAGTTTATTCATAGCACCATTCTCTTAATTTTAGTCTTAACTAAGTAAGCTATAAACACTTCGTCTATTATTCTTGATACATTATAAAGATGAACAGTCTTTCTAATGGTTAAGTAACTTTACTCTTTATCTCATAAGTTTAAATGCTATATTTATACTTCTAGTTCTCTCACCCATGATAGAAATGAATAATATGAATAATATCAATCTTATTGTGCCCAAGGTAAGAGGATGAATAAGTTTCGGTTCTGTTTGGTGTCTTTCCACCAAAGAGCCTATGCACTTGATCTCTATCTTGTCTTTATAGGCAGAACACACTTCAATTAAAGTGTGAGGAAACAATCCTCTCAATTCTCCAAGTGAAAGTTCTCAACTAATAATAATGATGCACATAAGATTGGCCTTGAGACGCCTACAACAGAAAGAAAGAAGGTGGCACCGCCATTGGAAGCCACTAGTGGAGGCACCACATCAATCCTTACCCTCAAGAGCAACTCAAAGTACTCAACGAACCACTGCAAGGAGAAGTCTAGTTCGAAGGACTATAAAGATTGAACCCTCGCCGTGAGGTAACATCGGTAGTTATCTATATTTACTTTCTTGCATCATATGATTTATTCTCTCTTTAGCATAATTTCTTTTCTATATTAGCAATGCATCAAAAATAATAAAAATAAATAGATATACATTAGGCTACATTCGTGCATCTTAAAAACATTAAGCCCCATACGAAACCCTTGTAGTGTAAAAGCTATAGGAGTTCTCACCGTGGTGGCCTATAGAATAAAAATATATCATGCATCTGTACTTTCTGCATGTAAACCTATAAAATCTAAATTGAGCATCCTGCTGCAATACTGCTATCATAAAAATTTGAAACCACTACAACACTCAATCCTCTAAAAAGGCTAATCATTAATGTTTTATCCTAATACCGTTCTATGAGTTTTGGTGTTTTGTGAGAGCTTTCTGCAGGATGATTCCAAGAGCCAGCTTACCTAGGAATCTTCATCTTCATCATCTGAAGTACACTTTTCTGACATACAGCTAACTCCTGTGTGAAGGAAGTAACTTCTTGGATGATGAGATTGAAGTATTCCAGGCAACACTCGCTCTTATAAGCATGAGCTTCTCTGTGAGGGCCACTCAGCTTCAACGATCAACCATAAGCAAACATCTAGCTTAGGGGAGAGCATCCCTTAGTTATCAGCACGGTTAGAAGCATGGAAGAAAGAGAATAAAGCTGGAGAGCTGGAGCCAGAAAAGAGAGAAGCAAAAGAGACAGAAACAAGATGGAAGGAGGTACGTGTGGCATCACCACGAAACGGGGAGTTGACTGAGGTTACCTCAGACAATGAACCTACTGAGTAAGTGTTCTCCTCTATCTAAGTCCTGTCGGTAGACTTTAAATTCCGTACCCTAGCCATAAGGTTAGAACGGTAGTTATCTCATTAAATGCATTTGCAATTTATTTAGTAGCATAATTTTATTTACACACTAAAAAAAGATATAAAAACAACAAAAAATATTTACTTGCATTACTCATGGCATCACAAAGCCCCATGTGGATACCCTATGGTATTTCCCGAAGAAACATCCGCTGTGGTGGCATAAAATAAAAAATGACAAAAATATAGCATTCATATTTAAATTCCTACATCATAAATAGAAAATTCAAAAAATAAGAGAAAAGTGAAATCTTGTTTAAATTAGATAATATTAAAGCTAGCTCATAAAGGTGATCAATTACTCTCTAGCTGACCGCTAACCCATTAACAAATTCGAGCCTCGAGTTTTGGTTTCTTCTTGTGGAGAGTATTTATGCAGGAATAACATCATAGCAAGGAGAGAGTCTATCGTGGCACCCACCGTGTGCACTCTTTTGGTTAGCTCACTCTAAAGGACATTTACACCAAGTATTGCAACCATCCAACTTGGGGGAGGAGCATCCCCCTAGTTATCAGTGACTACACCTAGGCGATTATTAAATTTACTTGTTATATATATTCATAAAATACAAAAATATGTGGGCACATAAAGGTCCACGTCTGTTGAGTCTTTTATAAGTCTGTGGTTAAATAAAATCTAAAACCAATAAAAAGAAGTCTTAGTTAGTATTAATTATATTAGAGTGTGCTTAGAGTCAGTCTAGGCTAGAGTTAATTGAAAAAAAACCGATGAACATTAAAATTTTGTCTTGGAGATGATGAATAGTTGTTTTACCGTAATTTCTTTCAAGTGCCTAGTTTTCAACCTTAAGTTCTACCAAGTTTTGGATATGACTGCTTTGATATAAGAATTTACTCTGAGCCTAAAACTTGTGGAGGCATATGCTTAAGCTAAGTCTAGGTGATTGATTGATATGATTCATGGAGGTTGAGCTACTATTTATCTTATTCCTAACGATACTAAGTTCTAGAGATTTATTTTGAAAACCTAAAATCTTACATGATGAGCTTTTGTATGACAAAGTGTGAATTCCTACCAAGCCAAAAATGATATTTTAGAGATAGAAAACTTTTTCACAATTATGCTGCTTGCTTTGATTGAGTTCAGTCAACCTTTGTCATATACCTTATGAGAGTCTTGTCATGCTTTTAAAATCAAGATCACATACACACTCTACTCACATATACATTACTCCTACTCTAGGAGTAAGTGCAATCATTTTCCACTTCTATCTAGATCCACCTAAAAATTATTTTTTTTCCTACATTGGGAGTCAAACACCTAAAAATATATATAAACCCATAGGACAGCCTTTGTTTAATTGCTCTAAGTACTTATTGCTATCTCTCTAATTATCATATTGTATTCAAAGGATGCATGTGGCTATGCAAAAAAAAAGTTATTGAAAAAAAGAAGAGGAAGTAAAAGAAGGACAAGTGTCCTAGCAATTAAAACAATGGGTACTTAGATGCCCACCTCCCTAAAAAGAAGAAAAGAAAAAAAAGAGAGAGAAGAGAGAAAAGAAAACAAATAAAGATAGCCCATGTTTTTCCCGCGAAAAGTTCTAAGATCAAAAGAGAGATTTATCCTCAAGGAGCAAAAGTAGAATTAGAATTAGCCACTAAATACCTTATATACACCTATCCACCATATTCCATACACATGCACATATTAATTTGATTGTATGCTTTGACTCTCTGTGGATCCATTGTTTGGCTTTACAATATATGAACTGCAAGTATGCTCATCCTTGTTTATTGCCACTCCTATGAGCCCTACTATAATCATTAGTTATAGGAGGGTATGACAACATGCCTCAGTAAGATCCATAGATACCACATATTAAAGAGACTTGAGGGTGTCATACAATTAAGCTCTGAGTTTTATTGTGAAACCTTATAGAAACTCTAGAATATTGGTACTGTGGAGAATTTGAAACATAGTGTTTGACTTGATTATTCTGCCTTTCGATTGCTCAAGACCTATGCAAAAGCTGTAAAACCCTATAGTTAAAGGTAAAATGGGTAAGTTGGAAGGTTAGAGCGGTTACTATCTAATCCGGAGGAGAATCTCTGTTTGAAAGCTTGTGTACCTTTGAGTAATGAAAGCATTGTAGCAACTCCTGATCTAAATATATCAGTACTTAAGCTTAGTTTGTTTGCTAAGGGACTGGCAAAAGGTAAGCTTAGGGGAATTGTTGACGGTGGTTAACGTCAACTTTTATTAGAACTTTAGACACGAAAAGGATACATGATTACACACTAGTCTAGGGTTTTAACCGACAATTTCCACGAGTTTTGCATATTTTGTATTTTCCAGGACTTTTCCGGAAAAGCTTAAAAGAGGGATTCAAGTGCATATTTACCACGAAACTTATCCACCACGGAAATATCACAAACGGGACATGGGAAGACTCTAGAAGACACCTGAAGCAACCGGGGCCCGAGGGGCTGCCAGGTAGGGCTGGCCGGCCCCACCATGGCGCCGGCCGGTGCTCCAACTCTAGGGTTTCGGCCTCCCTTCTGGAAGCTTCCTCCACCGCCTACGAGGAGTCATCTTGGCCCTTGGTTACGTCGGTTTGATCCTGCGGTGCACGTCGATCCCACCGGGCTATAAATAAAGGGGCAGACCCCCTCCCTGGAGGCATCAGGTCATTTAGAGATCAAGCCATCAAGAGCCTTCTCTAGTTCATCAGAGCCTCTCTAGTTCATAGCCTTAGCCCAGTTAGATTAGAAGTAGAAGAGTTATAGTTCTTCAGCGGGATCCGGAGCCCCTGGCGTCTGTCTAGAGCATGGAGTTCAGTATAGTTCTAGTACTTTGCTCTTATTGTATTCAATATTATGATTCAGGCAATATTATTCTTAATCTCTTATATATTCTTAATTGCAATAGTCATTGTCTACTTTGATTATATGTCTAGGATAGTTGGTTTGATCTTATTGAATTCATGTAATTGCTCGTATAGCGTTTACCTAATCGGCCGATGGGTAGATGGTAGACAATATGTAGACGTGGTGTCTAGATATCTTGTTTATCTGAAAGTGCACCCTCGACGTGCGGGGCGTGTGGTAGTCTCCTTGCAGGTGACAGCATTTGCGTTGGTTCCTCTATAGTCCACCCTCCGCACGTAGGACTAGCATGGGCACGGTCACAAAGGAGGTGACCCTTGTGTCTTAATACCCTCATTAGTTGATGCCTCTTTACATGTGATAATGATGTAGGGTTAACTTAACAATGATTGCTAGATGTAGTTACACTAATTAGAGTTATTCATTGATGTAGTTATAGAATTACCTTAGTATTTATTTCTGAGTTTATCCATTGGCTAGCTATTACTATGACTAGAAGAGCTCGATGTTTATCTATTTATGATGACTGATCATTATTTATCATATATCTTTTATCACGTGACTTATCCCCTCAAGTATGAGTAGGATTCTAGTTATGGTTTATCTTTCACATCAATAGTATAAGTTATAGTTATAAGTCCTACATATAGACCTTCCTAGTGGTATAAATATAAATCGACAACCTAGCAGAACTCCCTAGGTAAAATGCTATAACGGTATAATTATCTGTCCGCTTGCAGAACCCAGTTAGTTTATATTCTTATCTTTATATTCATATCTTTTATTTCTGCCTAGTCATATTGAAACGTATAAATCTATAGTTATTTCTTAAGCAATATAATTAAGGATGACAACTTAATTCATGCTTAGGAATGATAGTGATAAATAGGTGGCTAGTTGCTAATGACAAGTTAATTTAATACCGAGCATTTTTGGCGCTATTGCTAGAGGTAGGGTTTATCTCTATTTTTAGTAATGACGTTAGAAACGTCAACAAAGGTGAGAACCGAGGGATGCAAATCGTGCCTTCGGGATGTCGTGCCAATCACCTTCTTGATCAACAATAAGAAATCAAGGTGATGATCCAATCAGTCAAATGAAATCCAAATATGATCTCGAAGGATCAATCCCAAATGAACATCGGAGTTTTTACCGAGGTTGACGTGCTTGCTAACACGCTACTCCTCGTTGTGACGGCACACTCACTTGGGATTCGGCGGCTAATTGGCACCACACCAAGCCTCCAACGGGCACCGTAAGAATCACCACAAGATGAGGGCAACACAAGTCACGAGCATTCTACTAGAGTACCTTTTGCGATCTCCCATAGGGACAAGGTCAAGAACCCCTCACAATCACCTTCGGAGTGGCCAAGAACAATCTCCAAGCTTGCTCAACTCCGGCTCGCTGCTTCAACCGTCTAGGTGGTGGCAACCACCAAGAGTAATAAGCTCAATCGCAGCAAGAACGCTCACTAGTGCCACTAAATGCTCAATCACAAGGCAAATGCACTAGAAGCTCTCCCAATCACTCTCTAGATTAATCAAGAGACATAAAAAGTCAGGGAGGAGGTTTGCTTAGCTCCAGATGATGTCAAGTATGTTAAAGTGCCAAGAGAAACTCCCTAGAGCCGGCCATTTCACTTATATAGGCGTCGCCAAGAACACCCAACCGTTACACTCAAAACAGCTGTTGACGGTCACTAATGTCAACTATAACCCATCAATTATCATCAAACTTAACATGAAAAGAACCACAGAGCATAGGTATAGGGTTTTGATCTAACTGGTTCCATGAGTTTTGGTGAATCTATGTTTCTACAGGTACATACTGGAAAAGCTATCAAAGTTGATCAATATGACAGTATAAAAGTATCTCAAATGATGGATTAGAATGCACCATTGCGACGGGCTCGTCAAGACGATCAAAACGGACATATCATTTGCCATATTTGGAGTCCCAGACGGAAAGATATCGCACCTGCAAGCGGCACCTACACAGGAAGGATCTAGAAGACACTAGAAACCACCCCGCGGAAGGTGGGGCCCACATGTCATAGGGGGAGACCGGCCGGTCCCACCCCTAGACCAGCCGGTCTGTGATTGTGGCCATTTTGGCCCAGTTTCAGCCCACGGGATCCACCGCCTTTGAGGAAGAATCTCAGCCGCCCGCCGATGTCGGTTTGATCCAAGGGCTCACGTTAATCGCTCCTCCCTATAAAAGCAGCCCTAGACCCCAGGGGGAGGCATCCCCTGAAACTCTAATTCATTATTCGTTGGGATCCATTCGAGAGGCGTCCCTTGAAAGGATCATACTCATGGAGATCAACACACCAGGGAGATTAGGGCTAGACTCTTCAATGTAATAGATTAGTTACTTGAGAGCTAGGGTTGAGAGGCTTCGTTCCGGATCTCACCGTGGAGCCTTGGAGGTCTGGTATATCTTTGTATCTTATCTTTGCAACACTTATGCTTTAGTATATTTATCTTCTCTATTTACTTCTATGCCTTATTTGTATGGTTAGTGTAGTTATTGCATCTTAGCATAGGATCTTTGCCTGTATTAGGTGCTCTAGTTATCATATGTGGCTAGAGTAGTAATCGATAGTGTAGACATGGTGTCTAGGCTATAGGTTACTTGAGGTTGCGCCCAATTCTTACGGTTAGTTGTGGTAGCCCATAGGGGTGACAACTCTATGTGGCCTTCATATTCCACCACGTTGTGGTTGGTGTTTCGTAGGGCTTTTGGCAGCCTTCCCCAACTACTTCTTTCTCATCTATTCGAGAGTTGGAAAGGTACTGTTGCCCCGAAGTGCTATTGTGTGTGCTATAATACCCATGCATTAGTTACATTCTAGTGTCAACTAGAATAGAACTCGAGTAATAGAGAAGTACATAGGAACCTTGAACTCTCCCGTTGGCCTCTCAAGTTAGCTGACTAGACTATATTATAGGATTCTCCTCTGTGTGTGACTTTATGCATAACTCTTATCATTTATGACTTACCCCTGCTTAGGTCTAGTTGATATACTAAGTTAGTAGATACATGATGGAGAACTATCAAACATCTTAAACCATTGTTTCCCAGTGGTAAAATATAAATAACGATACCTGGAATACTCCCGGTAAAATGCTACAATGGTAATTACGTAAACTTGCGAATCTTTCATATTTTAATTGTGCATAAGAAATACCAACAAGCATTTTTGGCGCCATTGCCGGGGAAATAATTGGCGTAAAGATTTTGATATTGATCTTGATATCTGCTAACCTAGTTTGCCACTAGCTTTAGTAGGACTACCCCTGTGTTTGTTGAGTCGTGGAATAAGCAGGAAATCAATTATTCAAGCTTCTGGCGAAGTTCCACACGAACAAGACAAGGGAGATATCAAAGAATCCAGGGTGCCTGAACATTCATGATCCATCAACAATGGAGCCCTGCCATCTCACTGGTTCGTATAAACATACATTACTCTAACCTTGTGTAGATTGGAGAAAAGATCATCGTCACAAGAACTTAAATCTCATCATGTGTGACGAACAAAGATGCTACACTACTCACAGAGTCCATTGTGAGTCATGGTAAGTATGATCAAGAAAGATGAGAAAGTCTTGCTCATAGACTTTAAATTTGATGAGTAGTTATCCTGTTGCATTCCACTGCATGTTTACTTTGAATAATCTATGTATTTACTCCATCTCATATCACATCCACAGCATGTTTAGTTCCATGCACACATGCATATCACTTGCATCTCTGCATAAAAATAAAAAAACATTCTCACCATACATGATCATGCTTTCATCTCTATTTGAGTAAATCACTATGTGCTCTCATGCTTTCTTTGTTTGCTATAGTGTGCTTTGGTTTGGAAGTACTTATCATACTTCCATAGGCTTTTAAATTAAGCATAGTGCTTAGGTTAAATAGCCTGCTTTAGTCAAATTAGACTTGGAGTCTGGTTTGATTATTGAACTAAAACCTACTTTTGTAGACATTGGTTATCTTTGTTGGACTAACCCCTACAGAAAACTTTTAAATTCAATACGGGTAAGTCAAGAGATGAACTCACACTAGAGATGAATCAAGATTGGCAATAACTATGTGCAAAGAAGACACAGCTCATCCTTCAGAGAAGAATTGTAAGTATCAATGTTTTACCTGATCATTTGCTACAAGTTGCCTTTACCTTGAACCATGCAAGAATGTAGTAAACAAATACAAAACATGATAAACAAAATCTATGCTAGAGTTATCCTAGAACCATCTTCTGATTAGCATAGATGAAACTCACATAAAATCTGGACCATCACCTATACTCCAAATTTGTTACAATCCTTCCCGGGTATGTGTCCACTAACATGATGCAGGAAAGAAAGAATAAATATCTGTACATGGTTTGAAACAAAAAAAAGAAAGAGAACAAGTATAGAGAAAGGACCAAGATAGAAAGAATCTTCAGCACTTTCTACATTTCACCATGATAGAGGACCAATCACCCTGCAAGAAAAAAGGGACCTTCAGTTCCACCATCTCAAGTATGTTTGGATACAAGTCAAAGGAACATGAAGCAAGTTGTGGTTGGTTGAGGAACATGATGTGGATCATTGACATAGAACTGGAGTGACCCTTACTCGATGTCTTCAAGTGAGGATGGCAATGACAAGCAGGATGCAACTTTCCCTATATAGGCCAAACTAATGCCTGCTCTCATCATCATCTTTGAAGACACTCAAGTGCCGACAACAAATACTAGGATGACGAGATCCCACTACATTGTAGTGTGCATCCCTATAACAGTCATCAATGGTGGTATGTCGATGGTGTCTCCCAAGTTTGTAAATAATCATAGATATAGGATGACACCCACAATGTCGTTGGAGATGAAGCTCTCATGCAAGTACAAATGGAGTTCCCTCCTCAATCATCAAGATGGCTGGTGCATCATCAAAGAAGAACAAACTTTCCACCCACCATTAGAAGACAAAGAAAATCAAAGAGGAACTCAAGAGTGAAGCTCCAATGGACATCAACTCGTCAACCCAAAATTAGTGAAGATCAAGAAAGGTTGATAGAAAAAAGTGCAACCGTCTGCATTCTCATCTCCTGGACCAGATGGTGCAAAATAGGTCAAGGTGAATATTATCAATGAGGAGCCTCGATCAATAAAACACTAAAGGAATCAACCTCAAAAAAACAAGATGGATGAAAAAGGAGGATGAACCTGTCCAACCAATATCAAGTCTAAGATCCTAACAAGTTCGTCACGAGAAGGTATAATCATCCAGTCCTTCATCTCCATCATCAAATGAGGCATTCATCCAAGAAACCTACAAAGGAGAAGTCTGGTTCGGTAGACTTAAAACCACCGAACCCTCACCGAAAGGTAAGTCGGTAGTTATCCATATTTACTTCCTTGCATTGCATCAATTATTGTTTAGCATGTTTACTCTTCTACACTAGCATAAAAAAGGAAAAAAATATATATCCATTTTGTATCTAAAAACTCAAAGCCCCATGTGACATCCCTATAGTGCAAACTAAAGAAGTATTCACTTGTGGTGGTGTAAAAATAAAATAAAAAGTAGCATGCATATTTCCTTTCTGTTCGATAAAAAGAAAATCCAAAAATAATTATTGAGCATCTTGCGGCACTGTATGAACTGTAAAAACCTCTCACAACAACCAGTCCATGAAACGGTTAACCACTAACTATTTATCCTAATCCGTTCCATGAGTTTTGGTGTTTTTATGAGATGTTTGCTGCGGATGACTCTAAGAGCTAGTCCACCTAGGAACCATCATCTACATCACTCGAAAGTACATCTTCCCTACACATAGCTAATCACTGAGTGGAGGAAGCAACTTCTTGTTGGATGAGATTGAGGTTCCCGGCTACACTAGCTCTTCCAAGCACGAGCTCCATCGAGAGGATTGCTCGGCTTCAATGCTCAACCACGACAACAACCAGCTTAGGGGAAGGCATCCCCTAGGTACCCAGGTTAGTGTACCTACGTGATTATTAAGTCAGTCATAAAAAATAAAAAATACCAAAAATATGTGAGCACATGAAGGTTCACCATAGTATCATAAGAAAACTTAAAAAATACCAAAATGTATGGGCACATGAAGGTCCATGCTTTTTAGAGTCTTTTGAGTCTTATATAGTGTGAGTCTTAAAAATAAGAAAACCAAATAAAAATGTTTGTCTAGATAGAGTCAATAAAAAGAAAGCTCTTGAGATGATCTGAAATGATGATAAGTCAAGCTCGACCTTTGAAAATACCTAGAGTTTAGACATAAGTTTTCCCAAGTTTTAGCTCCAACTATTTTGACATGAAGATTTGCTCGAGCCTGAAACTTGTGGGTTGCATGTGCTTGAACTAAGTCTAGGTACCTGATTGATAAGATTGAGAAAGTCTAAGCTGCTATCTATCTTATTCTAAGTGACACTAGAGTTCTGGAGATTTACCTTTTGAAAAATGCAAAAAAAATGATGAGTTCCTATATAACAAAGCTTACATTCCCACCAGAGCCAAACATAATGAGATAGGCTAGTTAAACTTCCACATACATGCTTCTTGTCATGCATTGAGTTTTGTCAACCATTGTGACCCTAGTGAGAAATTTGTCATACTCTTGAATCAAGATCCACCTCCATATGCACTACTCTACACTAGAGTAGGCGCAACCACATGCCATTCCAAAAAAAATTGTTTTTCTCCTACACTGGAAGAGAACACCAAAAACATTTTCATTAGGATAGCCACCCAATAAATGCTGCATGTTCCTATTGTTATCTTTCCACATCCATCAATGCCAAAAGGAGTGCTATGAGCTATGCAAAAAGATATTTAAAAATAAAAAAAAAAAGAGAGAAAAGGGGGAAAAAAAAAAAAATGGACAAGTGTCCCATTGCAAAATAATGGGTATGTAGATGCTCAACTCCCTGAGAAAAAGAAAAAGAAAAAGATAGCTCATAACCTTTGGCCAGTTTTCATTGTTCGAAAGGAGAGAGAAGCATCCAAGGAGCTAAGTAGAATTTGGTTTCACCATATATCCACCATATCCATCTACCCATATACATCTTGATTCGATTGTATGACTTGTTTCTCCATGGATCCATTGTTTGACTTAACAACATATGTATTGCAAGTTTACTTTTTAATTTTCTCCTTTACCTATGAGCTCCACATAAGCCTTAGTTATAGGATGAAAAGAAAGGCAACCATCATCACTGCCTTGGTGAGAATCCACAAATACCACATATATTGAGAGACTTGAGAGTGTCATACATGGGAAGCTCTGAGTTTTATTTGAAAACCTCTAAAAACTCCAGAACGATAGTTGAGCGAAGAGCTTGAGACATAGTGCTTGGGTGGGATCTTTCTATCTATCAAGTACTCAACTCCCAAGGAAGAGCTGATATGCCCCATAGTTAAAGGTAACATGAGTAAGTTTGAAAGTCAGCTCGGTTATTGCTTAAGCTTGGAGGAGAATTTTTGTCTAAATGTAGGTATACTTTTGAGGAGTTACATCGAGGTTGCGACAACGCTCTAAGAAATTACAAACATCTATATCTGTTTCCAAGTTTAGCTTTGCTAAGGGACTAGCAAAGGTTAAGCTTGGGGGAACTTGTTGACGGTCACTAATGTCAATTATAACCCATCAATTATCATTAAACTTGACATGAAATAAACCACAGAGCATAGGTATAGGGTTTTGATCTAACGAGTTCCACGAGTTTTGGTGAATCTATGTGTCTACAGGTACATACTGGAAAAGCTATCAAAGTTGATCAATATGACAGTATGAAAGTGTCTTAAAATGATGGATTAGAATGCACCATTACGACGGGACTCGTCCGAGACGATCGAAACAGACATATCATTTGACATATTTAGAGTCCCGATGAAAAGATATCGCACCTAGAAGCGGCACCTGCAAGCAGAAGGATCTAGAAGACACTAGAAACCACCCTGCAGAAGGTGGGGCCCACCTGTCATAGGGGGAGACCGGCCGGTCCCACCCCCAGACCGGCCGGTCCGGCATTTTAGCCATTTTGGCCCAGCTTCGGCCCACGGGATCCACCGCCTTTGAGGAAGAATCTCAGCCACCCGCCGATGTCGGTTTGATCCAAGGGCTGACGTTAATCGCTCGGGTCTATAAAAGGAGCCCCAGACCCCAGGGGGGAGGCATCCCCTGGAAACCCTAATTCATTATTCGTTGGGATCCATTCGAGAGGCGTCCCTTGAAAGGATTATACTCTCATGGAGATCAACACACCAGGGAGATTAGGGCTAAACTCTTCAATGTAATAGATTAGCTACCTGAGAGCTAGGGTTGAGAGACTTCATTCCGGATCTTGCTGTGGAGCCTTGGAGGTCTGGTATATCTTTGTATCTTATCTTTGCAACACTTATGCTTTAATATATTTATCTTCTCTATTTACTTCTATGCCTTATTTGTATGGTTAGTGTAGTTATTGTATCTTAGCATAAGATCTCCGCCTGTATTAGGTGCTCTAGTTATCATATGTGGCTAAAGTAGTAATCGATAGTATAGACATGGTGTCTAGGCTATAGGTTACCTGAGGTTGCGCCCAATTCTTACGGTTAGTTGTGGTAGCCCATAGGGGTGATAGCTCTATGTGGCCTTCGTATTCCACCACGTCGGGATTGGTGTTTCGTAGGGGCTTTTGGCAGCCTTCCCCAACTACCTTCTTCCCAGTCTTATTCGAGAGTTGGAAAGGTACTGCTGCCCCAAAGTGCTATGGTGTGTGCTATACTTACCTATGCATTAGTTACATTCTAGTGTCAACTAGAATAGAACCTAAGTAATAGAGAAGTACATAGGAACCTTGAACTCTCCCGTTGGCCCCTCAAGTTAGTTAACTATATATTATAGGATTCTCCTCTATGTGTGATATTGTGCATAACTCTTATCATTTACCACTTACCTCTACTTAGGTCTAGTTGGTATACTAGTTAGTAGATACATAAAGGTGAACTATCAATGTCTTTAGCCATTGTTTTCCAGTGGTAAAATATAAATGACAATCTGGTATTACTCCCGGTAAAATGCTACAATGGTAATTCTGTGCGCTTGCGGAATCCTTCATATTTTAATTGTGCATAAGAAATACCAACAAGCATTTTTGGTGCCGTTGCCGGGGATAGAGATTTACCTCTATTTCTAGTAGCGAAGTTAGAAATGTCAACGCCTCCTTGGACGAATCTGTGCCCTTTGAGGGGGTGGAGTGCAAGGATCTAGGAGATAATCGTTTCCTATTCACCTTCATGCAAGGGTCGGGAAAGAAGAGTGCCCTGGAGGATGGTCCGTGGATGTTCGGAAAGGACCCGGTGGTGGTGGCTGATTTTGACGGGAACAAAACCATTGACGAGATGGAATTCAATTTTGTTCCAATGCAGGTGCGGATCACTAAGATGTCGCTTGGTTTGATGAACAAAGTTACGGGGGAGATGATTGGGGAGATGATAGGAGAGGTGTTGGAGGTAGATGCTGATGACGATGAGATGGCAGTGGGTCAGTTCTTGTGGGGATTGCTCCCCCGGGTATCCTCAGCCGAGGGCTGGGCCGAAGCGGTCGGCAAAGGCCCGGCCGAGAAGACCATGCCGAGCGCTACCGGAGAACCGTGGAGTAAGGCGCAAGACTCGGCATGCATATGATTCGCCTAGATCATCGGGCGATCGGTTTCCTTGAACCTAGGATTTCTGGTCGGTTTTGGCTGTGTGCCGATCGGGGAAGCAAGATTAGATTGATCTTGTAACCCTGCCCCCCCCTATATAAAGGCGGGCAGGACCCCCTCCAAAACATTGTTCCCGATCATAATCCACAACCGTAACACGGGACTAGGGTTTTACGTCACCTCGACGGCCTGAACTGTCTAAACCCGTGTCTCGTGTTACTTTCTTGCTCTTGATCTCGCGCACCTCACCACCCTCGATCTCATCTACTACCTCGGGCACCCCCAAGGTAGGCCCGACCGATATCGTCCGATACCGGGCGCCCGGTAGGGGTGTGCGTTTCGAGATCCGTCGCTGAGCAAGATGGTTACTCCTTCCACCGTCGCTCTCTCCGCCGCGTCGGGCATGACCTTCACCGTCGGATCCATCACGTGGACCGTCGCCGCCGAGCACGATGGCGGGGAGAACGGCCAACCCCGGATCCCATCCGATGGAACCGGGCATGCGTCGGCCCGGCCGACCCGAGCCGACGCCTCCAAGCGAGGCCACGGCGATCCTCCCCGTAGGGCGACAAGCTGCAGCGCCCCGTCGGGAGAGGAACCCCGTCAACTCCGACGACTGATTGAGCTCATCGACGGGTCGGTGGAGGCATACGCGAAAGTGCGTCGAACTTCGCCGAAAACACGCCGCAGTAACTTCAGCGAGCACCCACCCGTCGGATCGGGATGGCAACCCGCGCGTCGCCGCCGGGCACCACGCCGATCCGACCACCCGCCGCCGAGGCCATCGGCCATCCCGGTGAGGCCCACGGGACTGGACGTCCCCATCGCGGCTAGCGGACGACCCACCCGGTTGGGGCTCCGGTGGTTGGGGGGAGATTTCTCCCAAGCACCCAAACCACTCGGCGGGGCGCCATCGCGGATATCCCCTGAGGAACAGATCTACAACCATGGTGGCATCACCCCGACCGCAAGGTCCCGCGGGTACCCACCGGAAGTAGCACGGCGACAACTTCGCCCAACCATCACCGGCCGACACCCCATCGCCGACCGTTAACATGGTACAGCTCCACCTGCTTTGAGGGACGACGAGTCACTCCACACCATCCTGGAGGAGCAGCCCGGTTCCGACTCCGATGCCTCTCCCCTGCATCCGATCTAGATACATCAATCGTTGTCGATGGGCCGGAGCCCTCCAAATAAATTACACCCCCCGGTATACCCGGCGCAGATCTTCATGCTCGAGCGGTCTCGCCGGACGAGGACCCACCGGCCGACGAGACAGATGGACATCGCGCCGACCGCGAGGCGCCGCAACGCCGATCGAGCCGAACGCCGCGTGGCTTACGAGGAGAACGAGGCGGCGTCTCCTCCGAGATGCGGCCGCCCGGGCGTCACCTCTACAGAACCTGGCGGGACGAGTTCGTCTACATCGACGAACAGATCGTAGCGCCCGACCCGAGCGCCAATCTCGCCGCCGCCGCCAACGAGCTTGAGGCGCTTGCCCCGACCCCTCGTAAACCGGGCTAAAGCTTTCATCAAGGCTGCTCAAGTGCGGGTGAACAGGCTACGGAGATGCCGTCCCCGATCCTCCACATCCGTATCCAGCCACCACCGGTCGGGAAGATCCGCACGTTCCCGCCGATCACACAATGACGGAGAGGTAGCGCAGCCACCCACGTAACGTAGGCGCCACGACATGCCGATCCAACTATCAACCCACCCACCGACGACGCCGGCGATCATCAATGCCGGACGTGACGCCAAGCCGTCATCGACGCCAGACGCACCGATGCCTACAACGCCGAGATGGAACGCCGCCGTCGCTTCGACGCCGAGCACGGGGCTCCGACCGCAACGGCGCCCGGTGATCGAGGGCCCCAAGCCCCTCTCGGCACGGCTGCGGTCCCATCGGTGGCGAGTCACTTCCGGATCCCCTGAACGGTGGAGCCCTACGACGGCAAGGCTAACCCCGGCGGTGGCTCCAAACGTCGCCAGTAGCAAGGCCGCCGCGGGGAACGGAAGACACGATGGCAAACTACTTGCCTGTCATGCTGGCCTCCCCAGTCCCGAACCGGTTCACGATTGGAAGAGAACTCCATCGACAAGCGGGCACGGCTCAGGAAGCTCTTCGTGGACAACTACATGGCCACGTGTGATCGCCAAGCCACGCGCCCGCGATCTCGAAAGGTTGGCGCAACGTCCCCAACGAGACGCTCCGCAATACATTCGCCGCTTCTCCACGCCGCGCACCGGCGTCGCCAACGTCAATGACACCGACGTCATCACGGCCTTCATCCGAGGCCTTACATACAAAGCAACTCCTGGCGAGAAGCTCCACAGAAACGCCCGAAACAATCGGCGAGCCGATGAAAACCGCCGACGCCTACGCACGAGGAGAGGAGGCCGAAGGGCACCACGAGACCTCGTCGCGGGAAGAGGCCCATGCCCCCTCCTCCGCCGCCCGAGCTCCTCGGCCCAACGATCGCAACACCGACCAGAGGGATCGAAGGCCGGATCATCGCCACGACAACCGCGACCGCTCGGACCGATACCAGGACGCCCGGCCCGACGTGAACAACGTCAAGTCACGGGTCAAGCGAAACCTCGACGCCGAGTTCGACAAAGTCCTGGATCAGCCGTGCCCGATCCACAAGAACGCGACGCACACCATGCGCCAATGCTACGGGCTCGGCAAAGTTTTCCCGAAGAAGACATGAAGCGCCAACGCCGCCGTGACGGCGACAAAAACGGCGGCGACAAAGAAGATGACCGAAACCCAGGCGGTGCCGTACCAAACACCGTCCCAAGAGCGTGGCCCACGATCCGCGGTGGGCCACACGCAATGGAGAGCAAGAGGAGCAAGAAGCCGACCGCCGGGGAGGTCATGGCGGTCTCCGACGAAAAAACCATCGCCGACCCCGCCTTCTGCCATGGTCCGACCAGCCCATCACCTTCAAAGGGGGAGGACCGGTGGTCGGACATACCATACCCCGGGCGCTTCCCCCACGGTCCTCGACCCGGTGATCGGCAACGTCCACTTCAAGCGTGTCCTCATCGACGGCGGGAGCTCTTTGAACATACTCTTCCCAAAGTCGCTCCGGGAACTCGGCATCCCGAAAGAGGCCCTACGACCCGGCCAGAATCTCCGTTACGGGGCATCATCCCCACAAGCCATCGGAGCCGCTCGGCCAAGTGACCTGCCCGGTCAGTTCGGCACCCCGGCCGGTTCCGTAAGGAAAACCTCGCCGTTCTCGTCGCGACTTCGACCGGCCCATCATGCCATCTTGGGGCGCCTGGCCTGCGCAAGTTTATGGCGGTCCCTCACTACGCCTACCTCGTGATGAAGATGCCGGCTCCCGGTGGTGTGCTCACCCTCCGCGCCCGACTGAGGAACGCCCACGCTGCGAGCAAGAAAACTACATCATCAACGAGACCGCCGGCCTCGCTGCCAAGATGCAAGCGTGCCTCGCCGACTCCAAAGAAGTGCCGCCGGAAGACCGGGGAGATCCCGGTCAATGAACCACCGCGCTCCTCCATCAAGAGCAAGGAGACCAAGGTCATCGACTTGGGCACGGGTGACCCCTCCAAGGTCACTCGGATCGGCGCCAACCTCGACCCCAAATAGGAAGACGCGCTCGTCAGCTTCCTCCGGGACAACGTGGACGTGTTCGCATGGAAACCTGCGGACATGCCCGGAGTACCGAGGAAGTATGCCGAGCACGCCCTCGAAGGTCTCATCCTCCGCCAAGCCGGTCAAGCGGAAGCTCCGCCGATTCGCCTTGGGACAAGAAAGAGGCTATTAGGGTAGAAATCAACCGGCTCTTAGCCGCCGGTTTTATCAAAGAAGTGTATCACGCCGAGTGGCCGGCAAACCCAGGTCCTGGTTCGCAAAAAGCAATAAAGAATGGCGAATGTGCGTTGATTACACCGATCTTAACAAACACGCCCTAAAGACCCGTTCACTCTCCCTCGCATCGACGAGGTCGTAGATTCCACCGCCGGCTGCGAACTCCTCTCGTTTCTTGACTGCTATTCCGGGTATCACCAGATCGCCTTAAAGGAGTCCGACCAGGTCAAAACGGCCTTCATAACTCCATTCGGCGCCTATTGCTACACGACGATGTCCTTCGGCCTAAAGAATGCTTTGGCGGCGTACCAGTGGACAATTCAAGCATGCCCGAAGGATCGAGATAGGCATCAACGTCGAGGCCTACGTCGACGACGTTGTGGTAAAA
Organism: Chrysopogon serrulatus; assembly: GCA_015844335.1. Taxonomy (NCBI): domain Eukaryota; kingdom Viridiplantae; phylum Streptophyta; class Magnoliopsida; order Poales; family Poaceae; genus Chrysopogon; species Chrysopogon serrulatus. Next base: position 29,218 of record JADLZL010003109.1, on the reverse strand, counting down.
TCTAAAACCGCCGATAGCTTAATCGCCGACCTTGACCAAACATTCAAAAGTCTCCGAGTGTATCGATGGAAACTCAATCCAAACAAGTGCATTTTCGGAGCTTCCTCGGGGATCCTCGCTTTCGGGAATACGGTCAGCGACCACGGTATCGAACCAAACCCCGAGAAGGTGTCGGCCATAACCAAAATGTTGCCGCCAACCAATATCAAGGAAGTACTGAAGCTCGCCCGGCTGCTTGGCGACCCTAAGTTGATACATCTCCAAGCTAGGAGAGGGCCATGCCTTTCTTCCGCTTACTCCGAGCGTCCGACAAGTTTGTTTGGACTCCGTAGCCGACGAGGCATTCAAGGAGCTCAAGGTTTTCTTGACGACGCCCCTGCCTTAACAGCTCCGCTACCGGCGAGGATCTCCTCCTTTACATCGCAAAGAACGAATCGGGTGGTCTCCACAAATGGTCGTCGTCGAAGCGTGACGAACCCGGGCATGCATTCAAGGTGCGGCGCCCGGTACTACATAAGCGAGGTCCCGAACGAGTCCAAAACTCGTTACCCGCAAATACGAGAAGCTCATCTACGCCGTCCCCATCGACATCACGTAAAGTAAATCACTATTTCCGGTCTCACAAGGTGACGGTGGTGTCCCATTACCCGATCGGCGACATCATAAAGAACAAGGAGGTCGACGGGAGAGTCGCCAAATGGGCGATTGAAATCGGGCGCATACACCGTCGAATACGCGAGCCGCCCGACGATAAAGTCCCAGCGCCGCCGACTTCATCGCCGAGTGGACGGACATGCGAGAACCAGTCCCACCTCGAGCACCCCCAAAGACTGGAAGATGTACTTTGACGGTGCGCTAAATGTGAGCGGTCTTTGGTGCGGGGTCGTACTTGTATCTCCAAGCGGCGAGGAACTCCGATACGTCTTGAGAATACATTTCAAGGCATCTAACAACGCCGCGAAAGTACGAAGCCGCCATTCACGGCATCAAGATTGCTATATCCCCGGGGATCAAACGCCCGAAATCTTCGGCGACTTCGGCGGCCGGTCGTCAACCGTGCAAACAAAGACCGGTCTTGCACCAACGAGAAAATGGACGCCTACCGCTCGGAAATCCGAAACTTCGAGAACAAATTCTACGGCATTGAGTTCCACCACATCGTTCGGGAAAAAACTTCGAGAGGCCGATCGGCTCTCCAAGTTAGGCTCTACACGAGCGGCCATTCCGCCCAGGCGTATTTGCGCCACGACCTCGACACCATCTATCGGCCAAGACGCGGAGCGGCGCCCAACCCCCACTGCATCGAGAGAAGGCGGTCGCACTCGTCAAGGCCATCGACGGCAAGATCGGCGCTCCCGTTTATCGATACCTCACCAACTCGAGGTCCCTGACAAAAACCGAGGCAGCGTTTGATACGGCGAAGCAAGCACTACGTCCTGGTAGAGGGCTCGGGCCGATGCGCAGAACGCCAACGCCAACGTTCTCGCAAAAGTGCGTTACGCAGCCCGGGCTTGAAGATACTAAAAGAAATACATCTTTGGACTCGTGGAAGCCATTGCGCCTCTCGGAACACAGTCGGCAGAGCCTTCCGAGCTGGATTTTATTGGCCGACCGCCGTGAAGCCGACGCGAGAACACACAGTACGACATTGCGAGGGATGCCGGTTCTTCGCCAAGCGACCTCACCTGCCGCCCACGCTCTAATGACGATCCCGTCGGCTGGCCGTTCGCGATCACGGGGACTTCGACGGAGATCGGCCCTTCGAGCCGCACGGGCAATTTTAAATACGTCATCGGTCGCCATCGACAAGTTCTCCAAGTGGATTGAGTACAAGCCACTCGCCCGACTCGACAAGCAAGAAGGCCGCCGAGTTCTTTGAGGAAATCGTTCACCGCTTTGGCATCCCGAACAAAGATCATCACCGACCTCGGGTCAAACTTCACGGGAAACGAGTTACGGGAGTTTTGTGAAGAGCGCTCCATCTTGGTCAAATATGTCTCCGTTGCGCACCCACGTGCCAACGGCCGTGCCGAGCAGCGCCAAATGGAATGATCCCGGATGCACTTAAAAAGCGCCCGTACGGAAAAGGACGACAAGCACCCGGGAAGGTGGTCAAGGAACTTCCACCGCCATCACTGGGGGCTGCGCCGCGCAGATTTCGTCGAACCACGGGGGTTTCCCCCTACTACATGGTATACGGGTCGGAAGCCGTCCTACCCGAGGACGTCGCCTTCCGCTCACCAAGAGTGGAAAACTACTCCGAGGAAATCTCCGACCAACCGCGCCCGGACGACGTCGACCGCGCGCAGAAGAAGAAGCGCCTAGCCGCCTTGCATCCGATCGGCAAAGTACCTAGAGGGCGTCCGTCGCTATTACGACCGCAACGTCCGGGGCGCCCCTTCGCGGTCGGCGATCTGTCTTACGTCGCCGCCACGCTCCGCGGTGCATGCATAAGCTCTCCTCCCCACAGGATGGTCCCTTCATCGTCAAGGAGGTCACCCGACCCCGGTCCTATATAGGCGGGTGGAGTCGGGCGGGCGCGATATCCCAAACTCCCGGCACGCCGAGCACCTAATACGTTTTTACGCGATAAGTCAAGATGAATAAAGATATGTATTCTGTTTCCCTTTGTAATCTAAATATATATATGACTTAATGTCTTTCTTGTCTTGTTTCTTTTTCTCCTCGTGCATTCATTTTTCATATGTGCTATCCACGCACTATACGCCAATAAGACCGCCAAGATGCGCACTTTAACTCAAACCGATCGGAGCAACCCCATTCCCTCGACCCAAACCTACACGTGCTAGCGGCTCGGCGCTGCGTTATGGAAGGCCAGCGGCGGTTCCTGGGGGACCACGGTACTCTCTACGCGCAATACAAGGAACATACCCTTAGCGCTATGAGATACTAGGAAACTTGGGCCGGTCCGCAAGAAGACGACAAAGTCACACACCTGCAGGGCATTACGGCAAACACATTACATGCATAACAAAAGTGATATTAACATCATTTACGTGCAGCGTCTCCACACGCAATACATAAGTCAATTCTAACGCTCTTCTCCTAGGGCGCATCTGCCTCAGCATCGCCGAACAGGTCCAGGTCCTCTACTACCTTGACGGCGGCATCGGAGGACTCGGCGCCGGCTTCTCCCGGCCGGCAACCGACGTGGTCCGGCAAAAACCGCCTCGACCGGGACAACTCCACCCGGGGATAGTGCGACCGGACTAGAGCCAGCGCATGCCCGGCAGCCAGCCCGCAGCCGCTCCATGAACAAACACCCGTGTTTGTTGTAGGACGATGCGGCACCGCACCGAGAAACGCGAGACCGAAGGGTAGCGTTCCCCGAGCACGCCCCGGTCGTAGCCCCCTCCGTGCGGATCGACGAGATTCAGCAGCGGGGTCGGGGGGGATGATGGTGTCTTCCATCCGCTCCTCGGCGGCCGCAAGACGCCGTTTCAAGTCCGCTGCGCCGCCGTCGCGTTCTCCCGCACAACTGCAGAACAAATGGTAAGAACCCGACAAGCCCGATCAGGCAAATACAGCAAAAGGTAACGACACTTACGCTGTGCCTCGGACCGGGCTGCCTCCGCCGACTGGGTAGCCTTGGCCGCCTCACGGGTTAGCTCCTCTACGAAGCTTTGAGATCTAGCAGTAGCTCGCCTTCAAGAGCTGCAGGCCGAACACAAGTCGGCCACGGAAAAACACAACAGCACCAAAATAGCGGACAAGGAAAACATACCGGGTCACCCGCACGCAAAGTGTTTGCCAAGCGCCCCTTCCGATGATCGGCGGCGGCGGCGCTTCCACGAGCCGGCGTTCTCACGCTCCAGCTCTTCCACTGCCGGCGCGATCGGTCGTCGTCCTCTCGAGCGGCCTTCAGATTGCGCTCGAGCAGGCCCGACCGACCCCGCCAAGCTGGTCTTCTCACGCGAAGCCGCTCGTTGTCGGCCTTCATCTTCGTAGGCGGCGCCCGCCGACCTCCCAGCGGCAGCGCCCCGCGTCTCAGCGCGGGCCAGCTCCTACATGCATATTCGACATAAGCTCGCAACACTATCAAACAGACAATATGATTACTTACGAGCTCGGCGCAGCGACCGAGATCGGCGTCGGGTTTTGATACTCAGCGACGGCGTCTCGTTGCCCACCACCTCCACCCGTTCACCTCGGGGGTCGATGTAGAAACGTCGGCGAGCAGCCTCCGGCTCCTCTCAGCGCGAGCACCTCCGTACCACCTCCTCCGGCTCGGGCTCTTGCCCGCCACGTCTCCGCCGTGGCGCCACCTTTCTTGGCGGACGGGCGGGATCTGCACCGAGCAGCCGCGAGCGCCCCCTCGCCCCCGTCGGCCGCGAGCAGGCGGCGATCTCCGTGCCCCCAAAGCGGGGCTGGGGAGGCGAGCCCCACCGGCCCGGATGGCTGGTCGCGAATCACCCCGCATCGGCCGCCACGGGGGTGGGCTGTCTCCTCCGGGACGACCCGGTGTCATCCTCTCCCGCCGCGGCCGGGATCTTCCTCCACGGGATCACTGCGACGGACACTCCTAAGCCAAACCTGGACAACACCGGGAACAAAAAAGAAAACGAGTTGGTACTTACAGGTCGGACTGGCGGTGCCGCGCGAAACGCCGGGGGCCTCGAGAGCTGCCCGCCTCGGTCGGTCGGGTCGGCGGCACCGATGGCCGCTCGGCCGCCTTGGCGGCGCCCCCAGGGTCGGCATTTTCTCAAACACCGGTCGCGCGAGTCGCCGGCCTTCACGCCCGACGGACGGGGACGCGTTCATCCAACGTCTCCGTGTCCTCCCGGTCTTCGTCATCCGAGAGGATGACGGCTCGCCCCCCCGCCCCCCCCGCTCCTCGGCCGATTCGAGCAGACGAGGCGGGGGGGCACGGTCTCCCTTCTTGCGCCTCTTCGGCGAAGGCGCCTCCTCCGAGCCACCCTTCGCCGATGGGCCCTTGGCTCGACGCTTGGGGGACTGCCTTCTCGGCCGTCCCTCGTTCAGCAAAGTCCTCCGCAATCTTGCGGATTTCCTCCATTGATCGCCGCCGGTCTACACCCGGTCGGCCAGTGTCGTCGGGCACATCCGACACATAAACGGCTCGATCCTGCATAAACGGCGGCTTGAGCAAATCGGCCAATCACACACATAATACTATAACAAAGCGAAACTCACCGCCGGTCGCGGGATTGCCCAGTCTGTAGGGCTTCGCATACCCGAACTCCCTCACTTGGGTACCTCCGACAAAAAAACGGCGTGAGCCGCCGAAAAGAGAACCTCCTTAGAGATTGCCTCCGGCGTCTCACGCGTCGGGTCATTATCCCCGAGTACTCGTACCCCGGTGCTCGCGCTCCTTGCATGGCTGGATGCGCCGCGGCATGAAGCCGATAGCCACCGCCACCCCCCCGGCCGGGTTCATGGGGCGGATGATGCCGAGCAGCTCCTCCACCCGCACCATGTCGGCAGATGACGGCCGCTCGGACCGCTTGGCGTTGACGCCCACCACTCGCTCACCTCATTGGAGATCCGTGGAGCGGGGTTGCCGATGACGAACCATTGGGTGTTCCACCCCTTGATGGAAGAACCGAGGGCAGCCAAGGTACCGGTTCCTCATCCCGTCCCCGAAGACAGAGATAGAGGCCACCGACTACCTTGGGTGAGCCGGCTCCGATGCGCCCGAAGGCGTAAGAGATGGCGAAAGAGATTGAAGTGGGGAGGAATGCCGAGAAAAGCCTCGCAAAAATGGATGAAAAAAGAAAAAGATGAAGAATGGAATTGGGGTGGAGATGAATGAGGCGGATCTTGTAGTAGGCAAGGAGCTTCCGGAGGAAGGGGTGCGCCGGCAGCCCGAACCCGCGGGGCGGAAATAATCCGCAAACACAACGAGCTCGTTGTCGTTCGCCGGGGTGGGGAATGACTCCCCCCACGGTGGGGCGCCCGGCGGCCAGCGCCGCTCGTCGGGCAAAGACTCCGTCGCGGATGAGCTCGTCGAGGACCGCCCGCGTGCGGTCGACGTAGCCCACTCCATTTCCGCGTTGGGTGGACCCCGCGCCACGGATCTCCGCCCGCGCCCGACGCCGCCGCCGCCGCCGAGCCACGCTTTTTGCCCCTTGCCGCCGGCCATTTCGGATCTAGTTTTCGGATGGGGAGCGCCGGTGATGTGGGAGAAAAAGGTTGGTTGTGCGCAGGAAGGCGAAAGAGGCAGCGGGGTTTGCTGGCGTCGAGAGGATGGCAAAGAGTGTGACCGAAAGGCCATGCCCGGTCTTTAAATGGATTCGTGGATGGCGGTGGGGGCGCCCGCGCCCGTCGCTCGCCTTCCTTCCGTGGGAAACCGCGCCCGCCCCGCTCCGTGGTTATCCGCCGAGCCTGGACCCCTGATGTTTCCCGAGAGGATGCTAGGCCCAGTGGGCCGGCCCACCAAACTCGACCGCCGGTCGCAGCCCCCGCACCCGCGAAAAACCAAAGTTTGAACCCGACGGTCCAAGATTCAACAAACTCATACTTTGACAAATTTGATCCCCGGCACCCGATCTCATGCCTCGCCTACTACCGGTCTCGGGGACTACGTGGTACACGTCGCCGAAGCGACTGGCGTGGTACACGGGACCCGTATGCCGGAGATCTTTCTTTTTTTTTTTTTTTCTCTTGAGCAGCTCGCGTCTCCCCGGCAGTGGGACCTCTGCGTTCCTCTCAACCGCAATGACCGCCGTGTTCCACGGCGCAGCTCCGCCTCCCTCCAAAGACCGTACCGGTCGGCCTCGACGACGCCGACCGCCACGACTCGTCGGATCCGTTGATCGATTTTCGCACCGCCCTGAACACCGGTCGGAAGAACCGCCGCACCGAGGAAGACGCTGAATGGTTCCCAACCTTGGGTTGAGACACGCAAGCTGCGCCGGGGACTAGCCGTGGGGATTGCTCCCCGGGTATCCTCGGCCCGAGGGCTCGGGCCGAGCGGTCGGCAAAGGCCCAGCCGAGAAGACCATGCCGAGCGCTACCGAGAACCGTGGAGTAAGGCGCAAGACTCGGCATGCAGATATGATTCGCCTAGATCATCGGGCGATCGGTTTCCTTGAACCTAGGATTTCTGAGTCGGCCGGGCGTGTGCCGATCGGGGAAGCAAGATTAGATTGATCTTGTAACCCCGCCCCCGACTATATAAGGCGGGGGGGGGACCCCCTCCAAAACAGATTGTTCCCCGATCATAATCCACAACCGAACACAGGACTAGGGTTTTACGTCACCTCGACGGCCTGAACCTGTCTAAACCCGTGTCTCGTGTTACTTTCTTGCTCTTGATCTCGCGCACCTCACCACCCTCGATCTCATCTACTACCTCGGGCACCCCCCAAGGTAGGCTGCCGACCAGATATCGTCGACAGTTCTTGAGGGTGAAAGTGAAACTGGACATTCGCAAATCGTTGATGTGGGGAGTGACTCTAGACTTGGGGAAGGAATCACAAGAGAACATGAAGTGGTGTCCCCTGGTCTATGAGTACCTACCAGATTTCTGCTACACTTATGGTCTGATCGGGCATACTGATCACATGTGCAGCGTCCAGTTGCCGAAAGGAGTGACTCAACAATTCAGTAGGGCGCTGCGTTTCATTCCAGACAAGAAGCGGTTTGGTGAGGAGAATAGGGGAAAGGTAATGGACCAGCGCTCCCAGCTACCATGGCGAAGCTCAAGGGAAAAAGGCAGCGATGGGTCTGGAAGTTGGGGTAGTAGTGGAAGGGAAAGAAGTGATAGCGATTCGTGGAGAAAAGTGGGGAGATCAGAGGAGGATAAAGAACGCCGAAATGGTAAGGACGAGGGGAAGGTCACAAGCCCATTAAAGATTACCAAGGCGGAGACAATAGCAGGGGATGCAAGAAAAGCCCTGCAGTTTGAACAAGATGGCATAGAGGCGGGGAAAAAGGTGGAAGTGATTGGCCGGACGGGAGAGGAGGTTGTGGAGGCGGAGCAAGGTGCAAATGGGATCGGGGGCAAGAGCGCACCCTGCAGAAGGCAAAGAGGAGGGGGTACGTAGCTTGGGAAAGAAAGACACCCAGGGGTGGTAAAAGGTTTAAGAAACTCCGCAGATCACCAAAAGAGGAGGGGGAAGCAGGAGAAAGGATGAGTATGGAGCGAAAGAGGCCTCGAGATGAGGGAGAGGATATGGATGTCGATGGTTTAGACAGAGCTGCCAAGATTGGCAAGGGTGCTGTTGATGGAGGGCATGATGCTATGTTGAAGGCGGGGCCGGCGAACCGGTCCTGCGGGGATCAATGAAGCTAATGGCGTGGAACTGCCGGGGGTTGGGAAACGCCGGGCAAAGTTCGGGGCTTCTTCGGTGTCATAAGGCCGAAGAAGTGGATATTCTTTTCTTGTCAGAGACTAAGCTAGACGAGAAAAGGATGCAAGTGCTTAAGAAGAAGTTAGGTTTGGATAAGTTGTTGGTGGTGGATTGTGAAGGAAAAGGGGGGGAATAGCTGTGTTATGGAGGAGGGGGATCAGTGTGACTCTACGAAGCAAATCGAAGAATCACATTGATGTGGAGGTCTTGGAGACCGGAGGGGACAAATGGCGGTTTACTGGTATCTATGGTGAGGCCCAATCAGAGTTAAAATATAAAACATGGGAGCTGATGGCTTGGTTGGGAGAGCAATATGATGAGGATCTACCGTGGCTGTGCGCGGGAGACTTCAATGAGATTCTCTACCATCATGAGAAGGAAGGGGGTGTTCCGAGATCCCAAATCTGTATGGATCGATTCAATGGGGCACTGGAAGGCTGTGAATTGGATGATCTAGGCTTTTCTGGGGATATTTTCACATGGAGAAATAAACAAACACCTGGTCAGGCTCATATCAGGGAAAGAATTGATAGGGCTGTGGCTAATGCAGGCTGGCGTATGAAGTTCCCCTTTGTACAAGTGAAGAATGGTGACCCTTATGACTCTGATCACCGTCCGGTGGTGGTGTTAACAGAGGAGATTAGTAGGAGGCAAGGCTGTGGTGGTTTCAAATTTGAAGCTAGTTGGACAAAGGAAGAGGAATGTAGGAGGATAGTTGAAGAAGCATGGTCGCCGGGGTCGTGCTTGACCACACAACTGAAAAGAGGGGATGAGGGGTATTGCTGCTAGCCTTAAGGATTGGAGTGTGAATGTGTTGGGTGATCTGGAGAAAAGGCTTAAGAAGGCAAAAAGGAGCTTGAAAAGTGGAGGAGGGCACCAATTAGTGATTTAGCCGTAAGTAGGGAGGCAAATGGAGTTTCAAAGTAGATAGACCGGAGGAGCAAAGTTGACATATATTGGAAGCAATGAGCTCATGTGAATTGGCTGCACTCTGGTGATAAAAATACCACATATTTTCACAATGCTTGTTCAGTGAGGAGAAGGAGGAATAGAATAGGACAATTACAAAAGGAGGATGGGGGGTGGGTGACGGAGGAGGAGGAGAAGAAGGAGTTTATTGCTAACTATTTTTCTCGCAAATTTTCAGTCTAACCGAGGTGATGATGGGGAGCATCTGCAGCAGCTTCTCGCTGCGGTGCAAACCAGTGTAACAAACGAAATGAACACGTTGCTGATTGCTGAGCCAACAGCTGAAGAAGTGAAGGGAGCATTGGATGCTATCGGTGATCTGAAGGCTCCCGGACCTGATGGTATGCCGGCTATCTTCTTTTAGCAATTTTGGGATGTAGTTGGTGAACAGTTGACAAAGGAGGTGATAGCAGTCCTAAGGGGAGGTCCAATGCATGACGGGTGGAATGACACTATTATTTCTCTGATCCCGAAGGTCCAGAACCCACAAAAGGTGACTGATCTCTGACCCATTAGTCTATGCAATGTGGTGTACAAAGTGGTGTCAAAAGTCCTGGCAAATAGGCTGAGGAAGGTTCTGCCTAATATTATTACCCCCAACCAAAGTGCATTTGTCCCAGGCAGGTTGATCTCTGATAATATCCTTATTGCTTATGAGATGACTCACTACCTGTTGAATAAGAGGGAAGGGAAAATGGGTTATGCAAAATGGTATCAAGTTGGACATGAGCAAGGCGTATGACAGGGTGGAATGGGGATTTTTAGAAAAGATGATGAGACGCATGGGGTTTCATGAGCGGTGGATTGTATTGATAATGGAGTGTGTTACCTCGGTTCGGTACCAGGTAAAGGTGAATGGTGATCTAACTGAAATGTTCCTACCTGAAAGGGGGCTCCGGCAGGGAGATCCCCTCTCCCCATACCTATTCTTACTGTCTTACCAAGCCTTTTCAAAGACTTTGCTCAAGAAGGGGGAAATGGATGGCTTAATTGCTGGAGTTAAAATCTGTCCTAGTGCACCTAGCATATCACACTTGTTATTCGCCGATGACTCACTAATCTTGATTCGTGCGAATGAGGGGGATTGCGTGCACCTGCAGAATATACTCCACATATATGAGGAATGCTCGGGTCAGGTCATCAACAAAGCCAAATTAGCTATACTCTAGCAAGAACACAGATGCAGACCAGAGGAAAGGGATTTGTGATCTCCTACAAGTGACAAAAGAGACTATGAGTGAAAAGTACTTGGGATTACCGGTTCATGTAGGCCAGTCCAAGTCAAACACTTTTGCATATTTGAAGGATAGAATCTGGAACAGAATACAAGGGTGGAATGAAAAATTTTTGTCCTGGGCTAGTAAGGAGGTTTTGATCAAAGCGGTTGCACAATCCATCCCCACCTTTGCAATGGGTTGTTTTGATTTGTCTAAGACAGTATGTGATCAAATTGGGGCGATGATATGCTGTTTTTGGTGGAATCAGCAAGAGGGGAAGAATAAAATCCATTGGCTGAGCAAAGAACAGATGTTGAAGCCAAAGGAAGAAGGAGGCCTCGGGTTCAGGGATATCCACTTGTTCAACGTGGCTATGTTAGCCAAGCAAGGCTGGCGTTTGTGGCAACAGTCTGATTCCCTGTGCTCGAAGGTGCTGAAGGTGAAATACTTTCCCTCCTCTTTAGCTCTGGAGGCCAAACCGAAGCCAAGGATGTAGTATACATGGAGAAGCATTCTTCGGGGCCTCGAATTAGTCAAGAAAGGGATTATATGGAGAATTGGAGATGGTGTGGGTTTGAATATCTGGGTCGACCCGTGGATTCCGAGAGAATTCAATAGGAGACCAATTACACCTCGAGGTCGAAGTCCGCTAACGAGGTTCTTTGAGTTGATCCATCCCTACACGGGCCGCTGGGATTACGATATGATCCGAGACCTATTTTGGGAAGAAGGTGTGGAGCTCATTCTTGCTATTCCCGTCCATCAAGGCGAGCTAATACGCTAGCATGGCACTACGACAAACATGGTGTTTTTAGTGTCAAGAGTGCGTACAAAGTAGCGAGAGCAGATTGGATTCGAAGTAGGTCTGTATTGGGTCAGCAAGGTGGAAGTGGGGCCTGTCAGCGTGGGCTTTGGAAGGATATATGGAAGCAGAATTGTCCACCAAAGGTGAAGCATTTTCTGTGGCGTTTGGCGCACAACAGTCATCCCTTGCGGGGTAATCTGGCTCGAAGAGGCATGGAAATTGATATGAGATGCCCAGTTTGCAGTCACTTGGGAGAGGATGGGGGGCACCTTTTCTTCAAATGTAACCTAGCAAGGCAAGTTTGGTGCCTGCTTGGGCTGGAAACCGAGAGAGTGCAGCTGGCGGCAATCCAAACAGCCTACGATGCAGTCGAAGTTATACTATCGGCAACAGAGCACACTAGGCTGATGATGATCTTCATTGTGTGGTTCCTTTGGACGAGAGAAAACATCATCCCGAAGAGGGCCGACGGAGGGGGCATCAGCCTTGGCGAGATGTATCGAGTCAGATGCGATGGAGAATGCATCCCCGGTCGAGCTCCAAGCCGAAAAGCAAGTCCGGCCGCCTGCCCGGTGGAGAAAGCCACCTGAGGGCACTCTAAAACTGAATAGCGATGCTTCTTTTCACTCAGAAAGCAAAGATGGGAGTTGGGGCTGTATAATCAGAGATTCTGACGGAGATGTTGTGAAGTCTGGAAGGGGGAAGATCGATCATCTACTCAATCCTTTTCAGGCTGAAATCATTGCATGTCTGCAAGGAATTCAAATGGCTGTGGATTTGGGTATTGGTAATATAATCATTGAAACGGATGCTCAAGAGGTGGTGACGGCGTTATCAACAAACGTTTATGATTCGGCAGCGGAAGGGCACCTGATTGAAGAGGCGAAATACTTGTTGAGTTCAAACTTTATAAGTTTCCAATGTAAATTTATTGGGAGAGAAGGCAATAGCGCGGCTCATGAGCTAGCTGCCTTAGCCTACTTTTGTACGGAGGGAGAAGAGCGAGTCTGGCTCCATGCCGGATAGGGTTGCTGTGTGTGTCGCTAACGATATGTTAGCACATGAGTAATGAATGAATATCCTTGATTCAAAAAAAAAAAAAAAATGACGAGAGCGTGATGAGCTAACATCCGGCCGCCGCCGCCACGGGCAGGGGGACGAGCCGATGCGATCGATTAATCTCTCCTTGTGCTCTCCTCCCCCTCACCGTGCTACGACCCGCCACTTGCACTTGCACTCTTCGCGTCCCCGTGTCTCGTCGTCTCGCCGCTTTTGCCGATGGTCGGGCGCGTTTGGTTCCGAGCCCTGCCTTTGCCTCACCTCGTGCGGTTGTGTCGGTGCAGAAATCGAGGGCCTCGTCAGCGCTCAAGGGCGGTTCCAAATTTCGGCAAAATCGGCTAGCGGCAGAAAACCAAGAAGACAAAGAAAGAAACCAAACGGCCATTCATCCCGGTATCCGTCCTAGTCGGGCCACACGGGGTCGGCGTGGGATCTAAAAGTTCTTCCGCACCATCCGCACTCTCCTAGTCGGCGTTTGGCGCTTCCTAATATTGTTCAACCATAGCTTAATTTCTATCGGTTTTTCTGATCTTTCTCGTGCCTTTCTCCACATCTATGTCGCTGGAACTAGAAAGAGTTGACCGAGTAACCCGAAAGGGTGTTCAACACAAATAGGAGTTACTCTCTTCGTCTTAAATTATAATTCGTTTGATTTCTTTAACTAATAACTTAAATTTGACATGTTTACATAATTTTTTAATAAGACGGACAATCAAACTTAAGGTCAAAAAATCAAACAAAATATAATTTGAAACAGATAGAGTAGTAAATTCAAAGTTCCATGCCATGTTTTTAGAAGTACAAATCTGGATGCATACAACATCTTTCTGCTGTATGATATGATTTTTTGCATGATATGCATACAACAATTAGGGGTTTGTGTGTGTGTGTACGATTATAGGAGCGAGTGTGTCGTGAGTTTTCTGTATTGTACTGTCTAATTGGAAAAAGAGCTCCATCTATTCCAAACTAATTGGAAAAAGAGCTCCATCTATTCGAAACTACGTAGATTGAGACTTATTATGTGTAATCAAATAAGACATGACATGAAATAAATTTAAACCAAAGATGTTTTATTTTGGAAGTGTCTAGATCCTTAGGCTAAAGTTTAAGTCATACGTGGACGTTTGTTATAAAAACTAAACATGAAATAATTAAAACTAATTACACAATTGGAGGTACTTTGTGAAATGGATCTATTAGAGCTAATTGATCTATCATTAGTGAATGTTTACTATAGCACCACATTATCAAATTATGGACTATTTAGGCTTAATAGATTCTTTTTTTTAATTTCTAAATCTATATAATTAGTTTTCTAAATAATATATTTTTGTTTTTAATTATATAATTTTATTCGGCTTCACTAAAAAATCGTTTCAACTTTTAAGTTAATACTCTCTCCGTTCCAAATTATAGTTCGTTTGACTTTTTTTTGACCTCAAGTTTGACCACTGCGTCTTATTCAAAAAATTTGTACGAATATAGTTAAATTTAAATCATTCTTAAAGAATTTGTATTAATAAAATAAGCTACAATAAAAATATGATATTTTGGACAATTTTTTAAATAAGATGAGTGGTCAAATTTATGATAAAAAAAGTCAAACGAACTATAATTTAGAACGGAGGGAGTAGTATTTTCTTTAAAAAACCAGTAGCTTCTATTAATATTCTGACTTATCAATCGTCCTGCCGAACAGATTCGGACAGCTCGTCGGCTGCTGGTTTGCTGGCTGTCATGTTTCATGTTTCAGCACAGGCCGGGCCAGAGTTGAGAGGAATTTCTTGTGATGGGCCGGGTTAAGCTTGAGCGGGCCTAACTGAACGTCCGTTTCCCGTAACCGGGTTTCTGTCCAGGCCGGGGTGACCTGTCAGGGGTGCCGCCGTCTCGGCCAACTCAATCCAGCCGAAACGAGCCAGCCCCTCAGAGCACGCTTCCACCCGCACTACTCACCGGCCGCGATCACGCCAGGCGACGAGCGAGGCGGAGGCGGAGGCGAGGCGAGGCGAGGCGAGGCGGAGGCGGAGGCGGAGGCGGGCCGCCGGACCGTCATCCAGCATGGCTAACCGACACTACTCTCTCTCGTCGTCCTTGTCCTCGCCGACCAAGTCGCCGCCGGTTAAAACCCCTCCTACCGAGTCGCGGAGGCGGAGGCGGGACTCAGAACCGTCATCTGGATTGTCTTCATCGGCATCCAAATCTCCGCCAACCAAGTCGCGGAGGCGGAGGCGGAGGCGGAGGCGGAACCGGAGCGGAAGTGCGGAGTCGTCCACATCGTCTTCGTCGCCATCCAAATCGCCGGAAGTAAGAACTCCAACCTCCTACCAAATCCCCTCCTCTGAATCGTGTCGAGGCTTGGTTCAATCGGAAGGGGAAGGGGACTCAATCTGGTGATCCGAAGGGTCAGGCGCGTGCGAGGGAGGGTAATCGGAAGGGGAGGGCGCGCGAGAGAGACGGGTTGAGAGAGCTTTCACCTGATTGGAAGGACGAAGGGGGATTGCGCGCGCGCGAGACTTATCATGGAGAAGTGCTTTTAGTCCTGATAGACTTGTCAACAGGATGTCCAAATGGAAATGGTAGGGTTTAGTTTGTCAGTGCACAGATTGGAAGCACTGAGTTCAACCACGCACATAGATAGATATACTCGCTACGTTCTAAAATATAGGTCGCTTTGAATTTTTATGGCACATTCGAATTTATTATGTATGTAGACATAAGTTATTATATCTAGATACATAGCAAATTTGATGTACCAAAAAAAGCCAAAGTGACTTATAATTTGGAACGGAGGGAGTAGATCTCACTCAGATCACTCGTTTGAGAATGCTGATAGTGTTTCAATTAACTCTGCATTCAAAAAACAAGGATTGAGCTCACTTTATTGAGCAGACGAGGCACCTGATGATATTGGGTATCTTGTTGTTAATCTGACCGTGGGATCCCCAGCTTATATTTTTTTCCCTTTATTATGACTATGTGTCTGCAAAAGCACTTCAGACAAGATGTGCAATGGGTACTCTGTTGCTTTGGGAGAAGCAACTTCTCATGTGGGCAGGAGCAAAGCACATGGCCCATTGCCATATATCAGTATATATATCATGAATTGGGCCATTGTGCCGTGCTAGCCCATGGCCCAAGTAATGGATCAGGATTTTCTACAAAGACAGAGGGCAGGACCAGCCAGAGAAACCAGAAAATTGAAAATCTGCTTACATTGCCCACCTTCACTAACAGAGAGGCAATCCCACCTTCGGGCGGTTCCTGACGGCGACAATAGGAATCTACTGGTTAGAACTCCTGTGTCTTCTCATGCCCCCCGGCCCTCACTGCCAGCATCAACAGGGTGTTGCTGGCAACCAGCATCAACGGGGCGTGATAATGTGTTTTGACTGCAGGGTAGAAGAGGAGTAGGCGGAGGGTCCTGTAATGTATAGGAAGGGAAGGTCTACATGTAGGAACTAGAGGAGGGTGAAGAACAGTGGGGTGGGGGAATTCCTTGTGTGTTAGCTTGTCCTGAGCAGCAGAGCCAATGAAAATTAACCTGCCTCAAATTAATGGTGCTTAGCCTTGCTCTTAGTTTTCAGTTTGCCACTTGCATCCACCAGAAACAATGAAAGGCTGTGCAACTTGTTTTTCTACAGTGTTATATTTCCATTTTGATAGCGTCATTGCTGTTATCTTATATATTTGTTTTGGTGCTTTGTTTTTCTCAGGAAAAAAGGGGAGCACAGAAGGTGTGGCCGCAGAAAAAAGCTGCGATCTCTTGTTGTATGCAAGCATGAAAAGATTGAAGCACAATGTCTGACATCAATTAGAACGAAAAAGCTGATCCAGTACAAAAGGCCCATTGGACAGGTTGCTATGAGGGATTCTAAAACAGCTGAGAAGAAGGATTTTAGCAAAGAAAAGAAACAGCCTGAATTACAAAGCTTTGGTTGTGGTGTACTTAGAGCTATAGAGAGCTTCATTCGCTTGTTGCACCACAAGAAGCTCACACTAGGGGGAAAATTGAGTGTAAAGATGTTATACTGGATCCAGTCCACCAGATCGGTGAAGCTTCGCAAGGATTCAATTTCACATCTGGTGAAATATACTGATGAGGGGGCTAAGGAGGACTACCGTTCAATAGGAGTCAGCATTCGGGATGACCTGTTCAGTGGTAGAGGACTGAATCTACCCGCAGACGTGCTGGCATGGATTGACCTAATGGTAGCTGATCCTTTGAAGCACAAGGACCTGGTGAGATACAATTCGGCTTTGCTTCACCGAAGGGCAAAGATGGACCTTTTCTTGTACCTCTATGAGAAGCTGCTGCAGGCTAAGAAGTTAGCGGAGGGGGATGAAGCAATCAAAGCCCGATACAAAGCAGTTCTTAAAAACATACATGTTGGTGCATCAATCCCTCAATATGTATGGTTGACAGCAATTTGGGATAACGAATATGTGCTGCAAGTGTATCTGAGGAACAGAGATGGAAGACTCGACACAGTCTTCGAGTTGCTGAGGTTTGTCAGGGACTGCATCCATCACCTGATAGACTATTCTGTAGAAGACAAAGTTATCAGGTTCAGTGTTGATGATAAGCACTTGATGCTTGAGACATGTTTTCCGGGAGTTTTCCATCAGTTTCAGAAAGCTATGGCGGATGCAGGATTTGAAAACGGTGATCATGGTACAGTTCCTTGCAGTCTTGTATATCTTGTTAAGATTATGCAGTGCCAGTGCCTTACCTTGTGTATGTTGTGCTGGTTTGACTATTTGACAGGAATGTGAAGAAAGAGCTCGCTCATCGAAGCAATGCTGGTAAGCAAGAAGTTTCTTTGGAGTGGTATAGGCTTTCTGGCGTGCTCCCAGCCGCACGGCCATTCCTCTGTGGAGAAGCAAACTGTCATGACAAGTGCTAGTGAAGCGGCATGAAGGTGGCAAGTTTAGAAAGGGAAGAGAGGGTGGCATGGTCCTTGGGCCGTTTTCCTGGCTTTAGCCATTTTGGGCCATAGATTAGATGATGTATATAGGCATCAGTCTTGTAAAGAACATCGGAGGACAAAATTCTGAAATTCCCGAACTGTTTTCTTTCTCGCGGGCTCAGCCGCTACCTCTGAACTCTGTTGCTAAATTTCAATGCTATTCAAAATATCGTGCCACATTGTTAAAAAGCAGTAGTAGATCCATTACAATATTCATCTGGACGTTTACAACTTTTCTTTGATAAAAATGGACGTTTACAAGTTAACAATGAAATAATGAACATGCTAGCTAATTTCCTCAATCTTCTGAGATGTATGCGTTTGGGGTGTGCCTGCTTGTAAACGGTACTACGAACTTGTCTACATCACGGGACTGCAGCACGCAAGTTTTTGGAGCAGCTCTGACCTCTGAAGTCTTTGGCTGACTGAAAATATAATCATGAAGAAAGACATAGTTAATCTCATTAAATTAAAATCAGGACTCGCAAGTCACTAAAAAACACGGAACAAAATGAAATTGCAAAAATGACAAAGGGGAGGCAGTGATAGACTGACAGAAACAAATTTCAATTCAGAAAACGAGGGTGAGGCAGTGGGAGATTGCGTCATTCACGGATACAAATCTCATGGAAACGAGAAATTTGCTATTATATAACTCTAAACCAGTGGTGATGGGGACGTGATTCCCGATCTTCCGTTAGGTCCTGGATAACTCTCGTTTTGAGTGGAACGCGACACACCGATCCGGCTTCAGATCAAAAGACCCAAACCCTGCAACCTTAGCACCACGATTCCTCAGGTTATCAACCGTGTCTCCAACCGGTTGACCTCGCCAAGAAGGCTAATCCGTGCCTGCGAAACGAAGAACACAAGCAAGAACTCGAAAGAACGCAGCTCAGAAAGTTGGGACAAACTGCAGATGAATGATTAAGTTCTCAAGTTGGGGTTCCACAAACCGATGAACGGCGACTGTCAATGGACAGATTAATCTTAAGCAAAACCCAAACCCTAACTTGGGCGATGGCTACTGATTATAAAGAGTCTAAGGTCGTGCAAGACCCCCTAGACGCACCCCTAATGGGTTCCAACACGATACAAGGCCCATAGACCAAAATACGACGTCGCAGCGTCGGGGCAGATTCTGGACGTCAACTTGTTCGGACGATTCCCGATGACTCCGGATGAATTTGGGCCTCCAACAAGACTCATTGGAAAGCTCTTCTCGTTATCTTTCTTTAGAGTCTAAGAACGTCCAATTCCGAGTCCGGACGCATCCTGGGCGTCCAAATTAGTACAGACTGCTCCTGGACTCCGAAACGGATTCGAAGTCGACTTGGTCTAGGCCTCCACCTTGACTTGAGCGCCCTTGCTGGCCTTCAACGCCTCCAAGCCCTCTTCTATGTATCTCCCGGTTCTCTCCATGATTCCTAATCATAATATAATCATTAGGTAGTAATATATTCTCCAAATCATATAAAGAGTGGCTTAGGAACGAGCTCACCAGAAATTTAATTGTCGCCTACAGCTCTTGTGATTGGACCTTGAATATTCAGCGGAGGATCATTGAGTGTATCTGAAGGAGTGATGTCCTCATCATCCTCCCCCTCTTGAATCGGAGTCGTCCTCGACTCAAGCTCATCTTCTTCTCCCAAATATGGTGTCAAATCTGCAATGTTAAAAGAAGGACTAACCCCGAACTCGGGTGGCAACTCAAGTTTGTATGCATTATCATTTATTTTCTCAATTACTTTATAAGGACCAGCAGCCCTTGGCATTAATTTAGACTTACGCAGCTCTCGAAACCTATCCTTTCTCAAATGTAACCATACCAAATCGCTTTGGTTCAAGTTTAATTGCTTTCCTACCTTCACTTCCAGCAGTTCTATACTTTTCATTCATCTTTTTCGATATTTTCTTTAGTTATTTCATGCAACTTGCGAATAAATTCAGCACGTGCACTAGCATCACTATGTGTTCTTTTCAGTGGTAGGTAAAGGCAAAAGATCAATGGGAGCACGAGGGTTAAAACCATACACCACCCGAAAAGGACTTACCTTAGTAGTAGAATGTATCGCCCGATTGTAAGCAAACTCCACATGAGGCAAACATTCCTCCCACATCTTTAAATTTTTCTTCAAAATAGCTCTCAACATGGTACCCAAAGTGCGGTTTATTACCTCTGTTTGGCCATCAGTTTGTGGGTGACAAGTTGTAGAAAACAACAATTTCGTACCCAACTTATTCCAAAGAGTACGCCAAAAATGACTCAAGAATTTTGCATCGCGATCTGAAACAATAGTACAAGGCATACCATGCAAGCGAACAATCTCTTTGTGGCAGAACCTTCTAAATCATATGGCCCACAAGCACTGACCTTGTCCCTAAGACCTCAGTCAACCATGCTTATACACCATATAACCTAGAATGTTCCGTCGGGTGGATCCCCGATAAACCACAATTACTCGAGGATCGATACTTACAGAGACATCACAAGATTATCACAGCTTTCATACAAAATACCGAGTAGCGGAAGACTTACAATAACTTAATTTACAAACATTTTGTAAAACTTATACAAACAGTATTATTATTACAAACCAAATGGAAGTATCATTATATACTTTAGTACAAACCATGCAACAAAAGTGCCCCCGCCTGCAGGCCACTCAATCTACTCCTCCTCGAAACTTCTTCAACAACCGTCATGCGGCAAAAGAGCCGTAGCACGCTTGCCCATGCGGTTCACACGCAACAAGGGTTAAACAAACCCCGAGTACAAAAGTACTCCGCAAGACTTACCCGACCAAAATTGGGGAGAAGACTCGGGAATGCTTTGGCTAATAGGAATCAAGGTGAGGCTTTAGCAAGATCAAAAGACTCTTTTTTGCTAAAAAGACTAAGCCAGGTCCTTAATGTATCAATCACTCGTCAAACATATACCGAATTCAAAACTTTCCATACTCAACTTCCATTATTACTACGATGCCGGGGCTCGGATCACGGCTCCCATATCGTGGAGCACACGACGATTCGAATCGCTTAATATACCCACCGGGGCTTCTAGCCACACGATGTATGCAGGACCCAACATCTTACATACATCAACTCAACGCTTAGATTTCTCCCTACTAGAACGGGTGTACGTACAGTACACCACCTCACTACGGCCGCCGGTCACTTCGGGCGGTGCGCATCGTAGGATGGGTACACGCTACTATCCGTTTTAGTAACGAATAGTCCAAGCGGAGCTTCTCGCCATTAGCATGTGACTGGTACTATCCAATAACCTCGTGATCCCAGGGCCAAACAACGGACGGTCCTTAACCGACACAAGTGGACGACACTACACCAGGGCACTAGCCCTTCCTGGTGCAAGTCACTCCACCGACGTCTCGAGTTACTCATCATCATGTTCTTGTGCGTACCCCCTAACCCGGCCAAGGTGAGAGGTAGGCGACAAGCAACATCGTTTTTCATAAATTCCCATCGGGGATCATTGTGATCACACCTTTGTAAACAGTTTATCAAAACCCTACACTAGTAGCAAGACTAAGCGCATACTAAGCATTTCGAAATCAAAACAGTATCCGTGACAATATGTCAAGGTATGGTAAATGCATCAAGTAGGGTAACACACAATTCCTACACCTAATGCAAGATCATCACATGAAATCATAAAAACTTTTCGAAAAACAAGGCGGGGTTTGAATGCATCCGGGGCTTGCCTTGGGGCTCGACGAAGTGAGGTACAGCTACCCAATCACCGGGATCGGATCCAACCTCTTCGGGGCGGAGATGGCTCAACTCCCTCCTCGGATTCGATAGCTACACGATTGAGATGCATGATTACAATGCAAGAAATGAATGAACATGCGATAACGATGCATCAAACGTTAACCTATCTTGAGTACAACTTTCCTTCACGGTAACCTTACTCTAATGAGGTATAACTAGGATCGACGACGACAGGGCGAGTGATAAGCAATCATGAAATGCCGAAGGTCATTCGGGGTTAATGACCTAGGGTCATCACTCAATCCCAAAATCAAGCAACCCTAATGGTGATTAGAGGTGATTACTAATTTATTGACCATTTTTACAGTCGTTGAAAGCCACTAATTAACTTACTAATTGGAGATTAATTAAACCCTAATTAATCAAAGAATTAACTAATTAAACATTAATTACAAAGGGATTAATTAAGCTTAATACAAAACTTAATCAAAACTTAACCAAACTTCATAATTAAGCTCATTACCATCTAATTAGCACACAAAATAAATTTCATAATTATTGGAGTTATATTTTAATTATTAAAAATCATGGAAGTTGCATTTATTAATTAAAGGAGCAATTTTAATTATAACTAAAACTTACTGAAAATCATAAGTTAGCATTTTTCATTGACAGAGCATATTACAAGGAGCACACACATACTTTTCTCATATTTTTATCTGCCCAAATAAAATTATAACAAAAAAGATGAAAACCATATTTAGAAAATTAAAAAAAAAAAAAAAAAGGAAAACATTTTTTCTCCTCCTCGCATGGGCCTACTTGTGGCGGCCCAAACGGCCCGCACGGCCCCCAGCTCCGACCCAGCGCAGGGGGCTCTCCCTCTCTCTCTCGGCCGACACGCGGGCCCCGCGTGTCGGGCTCCTCCTCTCCTCCTTCTTCCTCCTTCTTTTCTCCCGGCGACAAGCAGCCGGCAGCGCGCCGACGGCGGGCGCTTTGCCCACGACGGCCTCTCCGGGCGCAACCGGCTACACCGACGACTTCCTCTACTCAAGCCGCGTCCAACGAGCTATTGAACGGCCTACGCCAACCTCTAGAACACCCAGACGACTTTTACCCCGCGGCTCGCCGGAGCACGGCCGCCGGTGACAAAGCTCCTCCGAAGCCCGACGGGCGCCAGTACACCAACATGACCGCACACACAGGCTAACTCGACTCGACGCGAAAACAACCTAGAGTGAGACCGGAGGAGGGCGAACGGCGGTGTCTCACCACGGCGGGCGGCGTTTGGTCGGAGATGATGAAGACGGTGCTCTGACGGACGATTCGGGACGGCAGTGTCAAGGACCCCGACCGGTTTGGTGGGTGCGCAGCAAAAGGTTGCGGAGCTGTGTGCAAGTGCAATCGAACGGTGATGCGGTGTGGATCGAGAATTGCGGAGCGACGGCGGTGAACGACAATGGTGGCAGGAAGAAGAAAAAGGCGCGACGCTTGTCAGCGGCTTGGGGGTATATATATAGGGCAAGGAAGAAGGTTGGACAGTGGACAGGAGCCTCGCGACGCCGATGAGCTGGTCGGCTAGCCGTGAAACCTGGAACGGCCCGAACGGCCGCCGCCGGCCGGCCGTCCGGCATGGGCGCCGAAAGCAACCGGCATGCACCCCCTCAGAACTACCGTAGCGGCGCCACCTATTTTTCCATTTTCAAAATTAATCCCAAAAAATTATACTGTACACCAAAATATCCCAAAATACCGATTGTTCATAATTTTGTGCTCTACAAACTTTATTAAGGAAGCTTGGTCAGATTCCAAATAGTTTTTGAATTTGAAGTTCAAATTTGAATTTAAAGCAAAACCCTAACTTTAGGGATTTTAAAATTACTTTCAAATTTTGAATAAAAGATAAAAATCTCCAAAAATAAAAGTTGTTCCATTTCTCAATATCTACAACTTTCATTTAGGAAGTTTTTCATGAAACCCAATAATTTTTGAATTGTAGTTTAAAACTCAAAAGGGGACAATTTGAAATTCAAATTACTTTTGAAGTTACTCCAAATTTTATTCAAAAAACTTGAAAAACTCTGTATACCAAAGTTGTAGAGCTCAAAAAAGATGCACAAACTGTATTTTGGAAGTTTTCCCAAATTTTGAACATTTTGGGGTGAAATTGTAAAGGGGCAAAAACACATTGAAAAATCTCCCTTTTTGAAAGTTTTTCAAATTGAAACTTTGGGCAAATAAATTATGATGATGTGGCACTTTTCAAACCCAACCAATAGTACACTTTCAAAGTACAAAGTTCATACTTTGAAATAATGCCATTGGTTAGCAACTTTTATTTACAAAATTAATTATGGTTAGCTCACCAAATTTGAAAGTGATATTCAAAATCCAACACTTAGCCTTCATGCTAGGGTTTGGGATTTGAATGCCAATTTCAAACTTGGTTCTCTCTTGCACCTCATTTGATTTAGAAAACTTGTTTAAGGTGAAAGTCAGGGTTAGCCAAGCACTTGCAAACATCACGGTTGATTTTAATTGATTGGTTTTATTTAAGAAATCAAACATGTGAGTAGGATTCAAATTATAACATAAGCACATGTAATACAAAGGAGCTCAAACAACACCCTAGAATCGTAAACTTATTTTAATTGTTTGAATTAGGGTTTTCTAATCATGAATGCTCATGCAATGATGATGATGACATGGCAGGTTCTGCTTAACGTAACACCGGGGTGTTACATTATATTCCCCTTAAAAGGAATCTCGTCCCGAGATTCAAAGCTTAGGGCTAAGTAATGGAAAAGGAAATGTGTCAAGCAACCACATCTTACATTATTTCATAAGGGAGGTAGAAGGTTCGTATTACAAGTCTCATATTTTTGGAAAGTCACGATTGTTAGAAACCAACCATGACTTAGGAGAAAGAAGGAAGAAACTCCGGAAAATGTTCATTCAAGAATTCCTCCGACTCCTAAGTTGCTTCATCCTCAGAATGCTGATCCCATTGAACTTTATAAAATCTTCTTATGTGCCTGCGGGGTGACTCGATCTTTTTCGATCAAGAATTTTGACTGGATACTCTGCACATTTCAGATCAGGTTCAATGCGGAGACCTTCGATGTCAGTGACTTTGTCTGGTACTCGCAAACATTTCTTCAGTTGGGATACATGAAATACATTGTGCACCAATGATAATTGCTCAGGTAGATTTAGGCGATATGCTACTTTTCCACATCTTTCAGTAATCTGAAATGGACCAATATATCGGGGCGCCAGTTTACCTTTTACCCCGAAACGGTCGACACCTTTACTTGGTGACACTTTCAGATATACATAGTCTCCAATTTCAAACGTCAATGGTCTTCGCCGCTTATCGGCATAACTTTTCTGTGCGGGTGAGCTATTCTTAAGTTTTCTTGAATACATTTTTACTTTAGCTTCGGTTTCTTTAACTAGGTCAACACCGAAGAACCACCTTTCACCGGGTTCGGACCCGGTTGAGCGGAGTACGACATCGGCGGCCATACAAAGCTTCAAATGGTGCCATTTTGAGACTCTCTTGATAATCGTTGTTGTAAGCAAATTCTGCTAATGGTAGACATTGTTCCCAATCGAGGAATATGTCAACACACAAGACCTTAACATGTCTTCAAGAATCGATTCAACCTTTCAGTCGACCATCGGTTTGCGGATGATAAGCGGTCTTTGTGCAAATGAGTAGTACCCATAGTTTCATGAAACCTCTGCCAAAAATTGAGCCATAAATTGAGTACCTCGGTCGGTGACTATACTTTTTGGAATCCCGTGCGCGGACACATTACTCGGTCTATATATAATTGAGCATATTGAGGTGCTCTATATTTCTTCTTTCTTGGAATAAAGTGAGCGGACTTGGTCAACCGATCAACAATAACCCGTATTGAATTATAACCCTTAGCGGTTCTAGGCGAGGCCAACGATGAAATCCATACTAATATCCTCCCACTTCCAAGCCGGAATGGGTAAGGGTTGAAGTTCTCCAAATGGCTTTTAAATGCACTGACTTTGACTTTTTTGGCGTATCACAATTGTGCAACATATTGAGCTATCTCGATTTTCATTTTAGTCCACCGTAATCTACGCCTCGAGGTCATGATACATCTTATTGCTACACTGGTGAATCGAGAATCTGGTTAAGTGAGCTTCGTCAAGAATCAAGCCGCCGGGAGCTCGGGGACCTTCGGAACAACTAGACGATTTTTTAAACCATAATACATTGTTGTCATCAAGGCGAAAGCAAGATGCTCGCCCGATCGACTTTCTCTCTAATGTGCTTGAGGCCTTTGCTTTCGTTGAGCGGCAATAATCTTTTCTTGAATAGATGAGTGTACGGTGATATCATTCGAGTACCCTGAGAAATTATATCAATATTTAATCTCTCTAACTCTTGACATAGGCTCGATTTACCGGAGTGACAACAAGACAGTTGCAATCGACTCTTTTCGACTGAGAGCATCCGCAACCACATTGGCTTTGCCGGGATGATAATGGACTTCAAGATCATAATCTTTGATTAATTCAAGCCATCTCCTTTGCCTCATATTCAGTTCGATCGAGTGAAGATATATTTCGAGACTTTTGTGATCACTATAGATATTGCATTTATTGCCCAACAAGTAGTGTCTCCATATTTTCGAGAGCATGCACAACCGCGGCTAACTCGAGATCATGAGTTGGATAATGCTCTTCATGTCGTTTCAAGCGTCTCGAAGCATAAGCAATAACTTTGCCCTCTTGCATTAACACACATCCGATGCCGATGCCGGGCGCATCACAATACACATCGAATGGCTTTTCAATATCTGGCTGAGCAAGGATTGGGGCAGTGGTTAAAAGATCTTTTAACTTATGGAAAGCTTGCTCACATTCGGATGACCATCGAATTTGGTTTGATTCTTGAGGAGTTACGTGATTGGTTTGGCTAATTTGGAGAAATCGAGGGACGAAACGACGGTAATATCCCGCCATTCCAAGGAAGCTACGAACTTGATGAACGGTGGTGGGTGGTTTCCAATTAAGAATATCTTGGATTTTTCTTGGGATCAATCGCAACACCCTCGGCCGATAAGACATGACCAAGGAATTTGACTTCACTTTCGGCCAAAACTCACACTTACTAAATTTAGCATAAAGGCGATGCTTTCGGAGACGAGAGGGGAACAATACGGAGATGCTCCGCATGCTCTTCTTTATTTTTGGAATATATAAGAATGTCGTCGATGAACACTACGACAAAAGCGATCGAGCTCGGGCATAAACACCGAGTTCATCGGATACATGAAATGGGCTTGGAGCATTAGTAAGCCCAAATGACATGACTAGATATTCGTATAGGCCGTATCCGGTGGTAAAGGCGGTTTTCGAATATCTTCCGGCCGTATACGTATTTGGTGGTAGCCGATCTAAGATCAATCTTGGAGAACACCTTGGCTCCCGCAAGTTGATCAAAGAGAAGATCGATCACGAGGAAGAGGATATTTATTTTTTTTGATGGTCACCTCGTTTAATGGGCGATAGTCCACACACATTCTCGAGTTTGATCTTTCTTTTTCACAAAGATTGCGGGGACAACCCCACGGCGATGAACTAGGGTCGGATAAAACCTTTATCCAACGGTTCCTTCAATTGAGTTTTCAATTCAGCTAACTCTTTTGGGGGCATCCTATAAGCTCTTCGGGATCTTGGTGCAAGACCCCGGCTTCAACTCAATCACAAATTCCACATCTCTTTCCGGTGGTAGCCCGGGCAAATCATCGGGGAACACATCCGGAAACTCACGGACTACCGGTATATCTTGAAGTCTTTGGGCCGAGGTTGCATTAGCGGTTGTAACCGCTTTCTTGGGAATCGGAAATTGGATAAGGAGTGGGGGCCGGTTATCGGGTAGCAACGACTTAACATTTCTATTCGGGGTATCTATCACGGCGCCATCTTGGCGTAACCAGTTCATTCCGAGGGATCACATCTATATTTTGATCCTTCAATACTATCGATCCGTGGGGATATAAATACCCACCAAGAGATATAGGAATCGAGAGACTACTTCCCATGTACACATACGCCCTCCCTATGATTGCACCATAAACTCATCTTTAATTTCTCTTATGGGAATTTCATGCTTGGTAACAAAGGTGCGGTTGATAAATGTATGAGATGCACGAGAATCAAATAATGTAAGTGCGGGGTGATGGCAGCAGGGGAACATACCCATCAACACGGGTTCTCCTTCAAGAACGTTCCCCGATGGACTTGATAGGCGCGCCCCCAGTCTTCTTCCGGCATTAACCTTTCGGGACACGGTTGTGGAACACCCCCCCCTTGACTACGGGGTTGGACCGCCAGACCCTTGCTTTGAAATTGGGGAAGCATTCCTTTTTTTAGGGTAGGGGCAGTTTCGTCTGAGTATGCCCGACTTGATCACAATTGAAACACGGGCGAAAACCTGGTAGAAGTATTTTGTGGAGCCGGGTGGAGTTGGGTTTCGAACACCCCGGGTGTTCGGCCGCTTTTGGGGATAGGTTGCGGCGGCGGGCGGCGAGGGTACACTGTTGCCTCGGAGCTTGTTCTTCTTGTGGTGGGTAGCGATGGGGTTGAGGATTTTGCGGCTGTTGTGGATAGCGAAATGGTGGGGCGATAGTCTTTGGGTGGAATGATAGATAACTTTCTAAAGGCGTTTTCCGGATTCCGCCCATTGTCGAGAAAAGCACGTCGCTCCTCACTCTTTTTGCTCAGAGCGGGGATTTCTCATAGGCAATGGCTATATCCACTGCCTCGTAGAAAGTGACATTGGGGTTTGAGGTAAGGTGGGTTTTGATATCTCCCTTTAAACCCCGAGGAAGCACTTCTTCTTCTTTATATCGGTATCCACATGTTACGGTGCATACCGTGAGAGGTGGCTAAAGGAGTTCACGTCTTTGCACCACCGATTGTCCACCTTGTTTCGGGGCTAAAAACTCTTCTAACTTAGCTTGCATTACTCCGTCGGTATAAAATCTTGACGGAATGCATCTTTGAACAGTCCGGTGATTGGGTGGTCGGCCGGGCTGCCGTGCAAGGAAATTCGCCCACCATGCGGATGCAGGGCCTCTCAAGCTATTTGGGCGGCAAACTTGGGTTTCATCAAGTGCAGGACTGCCTTCCAATAGATCAAACTTCAGATCTATAATGCGAAGCCAATCATTAGCTTCTAGGGGCTCCTCGGCCACAGTGAACACCGGCGGACGAGAGTATCGGTGAAGTCCGCATATGTGATTTCGTCGTGATTCGACGACCATGGTTTTCACGTGGTGCATTCGATTCTGGCCGACTTATCTCCGTAGCATACGGGCATTCTCGATGGTGGCGTGGACTAAAGCTGCCACGGCTTCAGCTAAAAAGGCGGTGGTGCTTGTGGTGCCTGAGGGATCTCACCCCTCTCTTGTGAAGAACCCGGACATCTGTTATAAACTAGATCGGATTTATTCACAAGGCGGGATTTATTAAAATTGAAAGCAACAGTACAAGCCGAGTCATACAAAGGTTCACTTATTTATTTTACAAGTCCGCCCATAGGCCGGACACCCCCCAAAGCTGACTATTTAACATATATTACATCTCTCTCTCTCTCTCTCGGGGAGCTCGGATGTCGATCCCTCATCCAGGTCAGACTCATTGTCCTTGATGGACTCATCTGCGTCGGACTCCTCGGTTGGGGTCGGATACACCTCTGGTGACTCCACCGATCCCAAGTCATCTGCGACTACTGCTGCTGGTACACCGGATCGTGGAGATTATCTTGCGATGATGAATCTCCTCGTGTAAAGCAGGTACAGATATGCTTCAAGATCCTCCACCCGAGCACGCAATTCCTCAATAGCATCGTACCCATCATTTCTTTGGTTCCTTGTGGCTTCTAGTTCTGCTCAAGTTGCGCAATTTTCGGCGATACTCGTGGATGGACTTGATATCCTTCGCTCTTGCTCCTGCAGATTCTCTATCTCGGACTTCAGCTTGATGTTTTCAATTGTTGACTTGCAATGATCTTTGGTAGCGATGGCTAACTTTCGTGACCAACTCGGCTATCTTACGCCTTTTGGTTATCTTCTTCCC